>DVZL01005644.1:0-11911 GCA_018236625.1 Lasaia peninsularis
AATTTCATTATAAAAATAAATAAATCTGTTTGTCCTGTACCAGGTAAGCTGCAAGAAGAACTCATAATTGATGAAAGAAATACGGATTTGTTTAGAAGAAAATGACTTTTCGTTGTGTTCCAACCTTTCAAACTGTTTCAAACGACAGTAACGCCACCTGGGTAAGTTGATATGAATTAATCTAAAAATAGTATCACTATTCCGTACTAGATGGCACTGTAATTCAAATAAAAATTATTCGACATGATAATATTATCATATTTCATATGAGTTTAACAATAGTAAGATAAATATATGTTTTACGTAAAACATGAGTTTCTATGTGTTATATGTAGTCTCAAAATAATTAAAAAAAATACCAAAACTAGCGCCCTCTTCATTCGATTTTGTAATCAAAATGTTATATTTAAACAAATAAGTTCTATAAACGCCCACTAGATGGCAATATTTTTAACAGTAAGCACTAATTATTTTTGATAATCATTCATTTATATTTAAATCGAGTTAATGTATTACTTACTTAAAAATTTAACTGTGTCAAGAGACCAACTGTTATTTATCCGTTCTTTCAAGTATTACGTAGGTAGTAAGTGTCGTTAGGTGTTTGTTTATATTTTCTAAGTCATGCGCACTTGAAATGGCCTTTTGACATGTCAAAAAGCCATTCACTGAACTTTGACTCCTAGACTCTACCCACAACATAATTATTGTTTATTAACTTAACCCACCTAAAGTGAGAAAAGCCTGACCGTTATTATCATACGTGAGTGTCCACACGCTGAGTCCCATAATATGAAAGAGGTAGATAATTAAAAAATGAGACTGAAGTTCATGAAATTGGTAAATTGAAAAAGCGACTTTATAATTGAATTTTACCTAGATACCTACTTAATTAATTAATTCTAATTATTCATAAACATTTCTCTATAAGTTTACTTGGTTTGATGAACTTTTTTATAGAGGTGGGTACTGTGGTAGGAGTATGTTGTTTGATTAACGTTTTTTTTAGTACGAGCATCTTATACCTACTATATTGTTTAAGGACTAAATTGTGCTTTTTTTCAAGCACAGAAATACAATTGTCATACAATACTGATTTTTCCCTAACTTCCTAAAAAGTTATTTTACTGTAATGATTTGAAAGAATAAATAATTTGGTAAAACTTATCCACTTAATTATCGCTTCGTTGGTGGAGGGGTTAGCGTAATGTCGTACACGCCTAATATCACCGACTAATCTGCTAGGCTCCAGTTCGATTCCCGACTAGAGCTGGCATTTGTGTGATGATCATAGATGTCTATTGCAGAGTCTGGATGGTAATTAAATTTATTCTGGTGTATAAGTATTAGTAGACAAATGTAACACGAGCATGTAATTTGTTTACTTTGAGGTTAAATCAATTCAGGTCCAGATATATATCGTCTGCCGCAACGAACAGTATCGAATCTGAAAAACATCATTTTTTGTTTTATTGTACTTATCGATACTGCGTGTATCATTGTATTAGAAACAATAAAATTACTTATCTTATAAGGGTATAACTTTTATAAAATTATTATAATTTTCGTCATTACAGATCAAATAACAACTAAAGACTGTTCTACTGTAAAATTAGTGATTTGTAGACTCAATATAACTGTTCATTTCGGCAGTCGTCGGCATTTTTTTTTTTTTTGATTATTTTATCTTATACATTCATTAAATAAAATTCTAAAATTAAAGCAGCCTAAACCGTTCCTTATACAATAAGCTGCCAGCCAGTTAAAGTGCCGTCAAAATTGGTCCGGCCGTTTCAGAGATTAATAGGTACAAATAGATAGACAGATAGACAAAAATACCTACTAAAAAATACTAAAAAATGCTTTTTACTAAATGCATATGTAAGTTGTAAACATACACATATGCATTTAGTAACAAGCGGTTATTTTAACGTTACATAGAGACACTCTAATTTTATTTATTTTTATAGATTTATATTTTTCTCCTTTATATTTACACACACTTCAAACTCCTTTTTTGATATCAGTTAAAAATATCAATCCATACGAGATAAAACAAATCAATTAATGTAGATGGAGTTCTGGATTGCCAGTAAAAAGTATTTAACATGTGATCTCGGAAGATTGAATCACAGACCAATATTAATGACGAGACCAAAGAGATCTGATAGTTTGGCCACCAGTGTGTGTACAGATTATAGATACGGTTTTATAAAACAATTACAAAAATATATACAATTTAATTTATATAAAAAAGATTGCTATAATATTGCATAATGTGTTGATGATAAAAAATATATTGACGCGCTTATTTGTGAGAAGTCAGAACAATAACTTGTCTACGAAGTGAAGTGTAATAACACTTCACTTAATTTCACAATTTCACTTCGTAATTTAATTCCATTATACGATATTATAAATATTGTATTGTCTCTATGTGCGAAAATTTTTATATTATGCCCAAAGATGCAAAAATAAGGATATCAATTGTCAGTGGACCGTGACGTCACGTCAGGGCGATGCGTTTTCGAGATTTGTGAGGGAATTTCAAAATTACTTCTTTAAAAGAATTAATTTTATGAATAAAAACTTGAATATCAGCAAAAATATTTATATGGGTACATTTCGACAATGGGCTTCATTAATAACATGAAACACCTTCGCAAATAACAGGAAATACAAATTATTAATATAAGAACTTTAATAAATTCCTTAAACTATGATGTAATTGAGATACGTATTCATCCATCCAAATTTTACAATTTGTAATATAGGGAATAAAACAAAAGAAACAATATACGAACAATCACAAACGAAAATCATTTCACACTTACACATACAAACACACACACACACACATGACACAATAAAACTGGATATTATGAAAGGAACAATGTTATAGATTCGCGACGTGGTGCGAGTAAGAAGCTTTTTATGAGGTATATGCTAATAAAACAGAGAAAACACGAGCTTTCGAGTTCATGGAAGAACATAGCTTCTTCGTCATCTTCTCCGTGTTAGTTTATGGTAGACAGGGTTAAAATAAGTTGAGTGTAAAAAAATAAGATAATTAGTACATATATAATACATGGTTTAATAAATAAATAAACATGTTTTAAAATGTTTGCACACCACATTGTGGTACATTATGTTGGTATAATTAAAAACTATTGATTTGTAACAACTTTTAACACGCATACTCTATCAGATATCGGGGTCAACTAAATCTAGGGGATTTAATAAGGACATTAGTTTATAAATCGAGCAACTGACTTCTGATCTCTGTCACCCAGAAGAAAAACCAGGCTCAGGCCCAGATTAAGTTGAATTCGAAGTAGTCAGAAAATATAATCAAGTTAGAAAAAGTTAAATTAGAAATAGGAATAGACGTCTGAAGCATTCACCACTCTACCGCCTAGGACCAACATAGCTCTATAATATAGAGTAACCTTTGGTACTATTTTCATTATCATCATTCTAATATGTATCCGGTTGTTCTTAAAGCTTGTGCGTAAAAACCAGGGTCCAGTTTATTACTATTGCTTCTCCAATTTACTCAATTCTCATCACCTTTAATGGTGAAAACATTAGCTTCGATGTCCTATTCAATATTACCAGCACTTTAGGGTTGGTCTTTTTATCAATTGCGTTTTCGGCGTTTATATTCTAGCGTTTTATATAATACATTAACTACTTCTACACTTTTACATGAATACTAAATATCTCTTGACAAATATTTATGTATGTATGACAAATTGATATGAATTTAAATTAACCAAACTATTTATTTGTTATGTGGTTAACAATACTTTCAAATAGGTATAATGGTAAAATAATCATCGAAACAAATTTAAGAACCACGACTTCTCTAGCATAATTAATTTTTTTCTCCTACTATAAAGTAAGAGGCTTATAACTCAATTTATCATCAAGTTATAATGTATCTTTCAATATATTGTCATCATAGTATAATAGACGCAGATATATTCTCCATAAACGTCGAAAGATACAAGTTATAGCCCTAACATGCCATCCAAATTCAAATAAGTCAGTAAACGTGAAAGCCGTTTAAATGTTTCCATCAAATTAAGGCTTCGCTGGAGATTTTTATCTGTTACTCATGAATATACTATGCAATCCCCATCTTTATCATGTCTCGCGGCAAGCGCGCGCGCTGCGCCCACTCCATGTGATAGCCTCGAGCGACGCGCGCCTGTCACGTGGCCGACGCGGGAAATTTAAATTTCGAACATATACTTTTTACCGAAACCAATTAAATCAAAGCAAATGAATCATTTTTATAAATCCTTATTAGTGATACGTAATTACCAAACTCAGGTGATATAACTTTATTATAATGTGTTTATACAGTGTTTTAACATACAAAGCAATGTGTATTTATTAAGACAAACAACAGTTACAATGTGTAGATATTGAATCGTGTTCGAAACAATAATAATCAATTTCCATCAAATTACGAGCAAGTAAACAATATTAGACAAGGATACATCTATACAATAAACAAGGAAGGAGAGAAAAGTCATCAGAGAAAATAGCATTCTCATACGAAACGTAATGGTACCAATAATCGTGTAAAAGTTCAAGATTGTTACCCAACCCGGCAACAATAGCTGACCAATCTAGTCTGAGCTTACGCAAATCGATTTAGAATAACAGCTCATTACTAAAACAAAGGTCAAGTTACATCGGTTCAGAATAGCGGTCATCTAATAGATAATGATCTGTCGATGATTTACGCGTTGTTAAACCGACAATAGACAGAGATAACCCCCAACCGCTGTGTACAATGTGACCAATTAGATACAAAGCTAAGATGACCAAAATTAACGAAACCAACTTGCCCGATATGTCAGCGCAAGAAAATTTAACTATGGATGACATTTTAAACGAAAACCTTATAATAAAAAGAAAAAAACTCGATTATGTTGCCATAGAGGAAGCCCATGAATCACGCCACGAAAAGCCTAAAGAAAAATCAGATTGTAAAAGGAAAAAAGTAAATGAAATAAATTTAGAGAAAATGGTACAACCTTGTATTAATATAAGTATAAATAAGGATACCAGTAAAACAATAAGACTAGAATTGCGTCAGCCAGATAATCAATGTTCGATCACAGATTATAAATTGAACGATTCAAGTACGAACCATAGTGAAGATAGAAGTGTCCTCACTCTTGTGAATGGAGATTTGAATGATTACACATTGAAGGATCGTACCAACATAGATAGTGAAAAGAACGAAGAACTGCAGAGTGAGTTTTTGACAGAAGATGAAGTGACAGATAAGGTTAGTCTTGAATTCTTAATTATAGTTTTAGGAATAAATTACAGGTACAGATGCTAAGACAAACTAGGCCTAGGTTTTCTAGTGGTTTTTACACCATGGTTGATACACATAGAAACTATTCAAAATAAAAAATTAAATATATCCAAAAACTATCTGTGCCCGCGACTTCTTCCGCGTTTATATTTAATCTATTTATATTATACATTTCTAAAATAAAAGAAAGCCTAAGCCGTTCCTTATTACATTAGCTGTCTGCCAGTGAAAGTCTCGTCCAAATCGGTCCAGCCGTTTCAGAGATTAGCGAGTACAAACAGGCAGACAAAAAATCTAAAAAATGTTGTTTTAGTATATACACCTTGAAAATATACATACACTCCAATTTTATTGATTGAAACAAATAATTATAAATATTGCACCACCCATATCCCCGAAAAGGTAGGCAGAGGTAATATATTATGCACCTACGATTAGCTGATGAAGATTATATTAGATCTCATAATGTGACAGGTGGCAGGTCCGTCGCCATAAAGTAAAATTTACTTTACTATTTATGAGACGACTAAACGCCTATAAACTTGCACATTCAAACTTCGTTATATCCTAAACAGGAAATAGTAAAATGTAGTTAACTACGTACCTACTTGTACTAGGTACTAGGTACATTGTACCTATATTATTGTATTTTATACGAGCCTCCGTAGCCTAGTGGTACGCGTTTCGGTAGTCCAGGCTCGAACACCACCACGTACCAATGAGTTTTTCTAACTTAGTAAATTTTTGAGGTTTCTTACGGTGAAGGAAACATCGTGAGGAAACCTAGGATTTGTGTCCGATATGGCGACGGACTTGCCGTCAGTCACATCATATTATCGACTAATCGTGAGTGCATAATATGTACCTCTGTCTACCCTTTCGGGGATAGGGGCGTGACAATATATTTTTTTCTCCTCAAGTCCTCGAACTTGCTGAGTTTCCCTTAGTTTTTCAAAACAGTATTATTTAAAATGTGAATGTTAAATGACGACCTTATAGGGTTTGCAATAAGGTCGTATTTTTGCGTTGACACATTGTATTAAATTGACTAAATGACGCACTCTAAGGCCCGTGCAACGCTTTATCCGGTACCGAAAACTGTGATCACAATCAGTATTATCAGAGATCTTGAGTTCTTACAACGAACCGGAAATAACGTTTGAAATAGACTAGAAATCGTTTATTAACTCGTATTTATTATTCACAAATATTACCCTTAAGTTTACTAAAAGTCGTAGCATTAAATGATTAATAAACATCTAGTTAGTAAGTTAAGCATGCGTTGCCAACTTGAGCCGCTTGTATAAACGAAAACACCATGGTCGAAACTAGAACAATGGTATTAAAACACTTTCTGACGAGGTGAGAAAGAAATCTTCCCTATTATTATCTCCCACGATTAAGACCAGAAAATGTTTACCTGAAACGTCATAAAAATAATCTTGTCATAAACAGGCATATACTCGTACCAATTTACTTAATGTTATAAAAACAAGACCACGAAAATGTCAACTTTCTTGCAAAACTGCGTAACCCATATTACGGCTGATTAACATTTTTTATTACATAAGGTGACCCTTTAGCATTCTTCCTTCTTTCTCTTTTTTTCCTGAGACGTTTTACGGATTTGCCATTTATGACGGTTCGTATTGTTTTTGATTTATCTAATACTTATAATCCAGCAATTCTTGTATTTATTTATTTATCTCGATCTCGAAAACGGCTTAACGATTTCGCTGAAATTTGGTCCCTAGAGTTTTTGGGCGGCAAATAATCGATCTAGATAGGTCTTATGCGTTAAAAAATTGATCTAGATAGGTCTTAGGAGTAAAAAAATACTCTAGATAGGCCTAGGTTTTGAAATGAAATGCGAAAATCACATTTATAAAACGCTGTCGGTAATACTTGATGTAAAATAGTATCGACTCTGTTTTCGTACTCGCCGTCAGATGGCATTTTTTAAAGTAGGCGAAAGCTGACAAAAAAGAACTACCAAGCCAAGCTCGGTCGCTCGGGTACTAGAACTATATGCCTACATGAGATTACATTCCTAAAAACTACCTGTTCGCAATATTATTTGTCCCTCTCATAGGGCCGGCTTTTTCACTCTCGCTAGGCTAGCTTTTTTTACTTCCTTTCATAGCATAAAACAAAGTCATTACCCGCTGTCTGTCCCAATGTATGCTTAAGTCTTCAAAACCACTTTACAAATATTGATACGGTTTTTATAGTAAATATAAAATTCAAGAGAAAGATTTTTATACATTTAACTTGCATATAATCATGCGAAATATTAATATAATTAGTAAATATTTATGGAAAATGTTAGTTTAAATAATAGTATTAACCTCACAAAATAAGTGACTCTCCAAATTTACACTATTCACGTTTAGCTTCATAGCGACAATAAACAAAATATATAGGTGTGTGTAAATAACTCATGATACCATGTATCATGATACTTTTTATCATTTTAATTTATTTATATAAAATGTTTATCATTGTTTTAAATTGACTTTAAACAAATAGAGGACGCAGAACAATTCGTCTGTATGTTTTTTCTTACCTATTTTTCTATTTAATACCTTTAAACGAGCAATTCTTGTATAGTATATTATGTATCTATACATCAACGATCTCGGAATCGTATCTAACAATTTTCTTGAAATTTTGTAGATAGAGGGTTTCGGGGGCCATAAATCGATCTAGCTAGGTTTTATTTTCCGGTTTTACTTATTAATCGTGTTTTCTTTGAAGGTTTATATCCTACAATATCATTAGAATGTGAAGCTAAATTTCACCACCATTTACGAGGTTAGAATAGTTCGGTCGGGAAATAGGGCGCCTTAAAACGCAGGAAACCGTGTTCAAATCTCGCTCCGATTGTTCCTTTTATTATTTCTCTTTTTATATTATTCATATTTCATCAGTATGTATTAAGTTATTGTTATTTCCAAAGAATATGGTCCCATATAAGTTTTGTGGTGTCAGTACTTTTTGAAATATAAACAAAAACAATTTTCTGAGTGAGAAAACACGTGATTTGTGCCCGACATAGTGACGACTTGGCACTTCTCATAAGATACTAATACAGGATAATCATGGAACCTTATATCGGCTAAACTTGGGTGCACCTACACTATCGGGAATAATCAATCAATCTTCAAATTTAATATCCTGTCCGCGTAATTTTTTAAAAACAGGCACAATAATTTCTCTTCACTTATTAATTATATTTATACACCGATAAGTGTTTCGAATGCACATTCCTCATGCCATAATCTAAATCAATAAACACTGATTAAGCAAGTCATTTTTAAAAGTCGACATTATCTGAACGTTAGGGAACTCCGTTATTCATTTAGAAAGTCGTAAAACTAGGCTCGCCGGATGTTCATGATAAATTGTGTTCGAATGAAACAATTTTGGCTATTGATTACTTTTACATAAACAAACCTGGCTTCATAAAGCTAAAAATACTATGTGGAAATTAAACTCGTAACAAAGACCTGTCTTCATTATTAAACATCTATGTCATTCTCTTAAGGCCAACTATTTGCACTCATAAAGTCATCTTTTAATTTTATCTACTTCACAAAACTCGTAGAAAGAGTTAGGTCAGTCTAAAGTAAGTGAGTGAGGAATACTACGTATTCGGGAACTTTAAATATACGCTGTCTATAGAGAAATATGAGAAAGACAAAGATTTTTTATTTTTACACTTTTTTCGGTTGACCTAAATGTAGGCTGGTGGAGAATGCTAAATGCATTAAGCTCGCTTTGTATATAGTACCTGTTCCGGCAAACTTCATCCCGCCCGGTCCGTAAAATGTGATTTTTTTCTTTTTTAAATATTTTAATAGTTGTTATCCTATAGGTACCGGACTAAGATAAATAAATCCATGACCCAAAAATCACAAAAAAAAATCTAGTCGTTCTTGAGTTATAAATGGTGTAACTAATTCGAAATTGTTTTATGTATATAGATTTTGTATTAATATGTTGAACAAATAAATAAAATGAAATCCTGCTGCCACAATGGTTTTTTTATTGTTATGACACTGGTCCTATTACCATTAGGAACAGCTTGTAAGCTGGCTTATCATTTTCGTATACTATAAAATAAGTTCAATTGCACATCAATTTTATTTTCGATTTTGACCTTAAAAAGGCACGCGTTCAGAAATTCCACACTCTTAAATGCCTTCAATGTTATTACCTACTTGCAAAATAAAAAAAAGTTGCGTCACGTCAAATTCATAGTGACAATCGCACTCATATTGAAATGACATGTGTAATTTCATCATGTGTACTAAATATGAGATTTTATGTCACGGTGTTTGTATTAAATCTTCTCCAAAACTATAAATCTTAAAGCAGATATATTTCATACGGCAAGATGATATATGGCTGAATATCGTTTCGTTTCCTAGATCAACTATTGTCTTATTAGCACATAATATTATGATATCGCTTAAGGCGTAGGTATATCAGTTGCACCTTTGCCAACTAACAAAAAAAGTAAAAAAAAAATCAAGTAGGCCATATCTAAGTTTTATTCATAAAAATATACCTACCATTTGAATTTAGAGACTCTTGTGTAATTCTTTTACGCACTGAACTGTAACTACAATTGAGAGAGGATGGAGTCAAGAGTTTCCGAAACTAGAGTGTAATGAATGTGGAGGAAGCTAGGCAAATATAGGTAGGTATAGGGATCGTGACACTTGTCACACGATACTCTCTGCCTACCATGCAAGGGACCTAGCATGAAGATATGTATGTGTGCCTATAAATATGTAAAACTTGTCTCATTACATAATATTACTCAGACTAATGTAACGACTATTACGAAATCCAGATCATACAAAGAACCCACACGTATTAAAAAATGTTAATTAATTTCTAATCGAGATAAAGTCAATTGCGAAGTGATATATAGTTTGAGTATCTGCCTCTTTACACATTGGTTGGGTACACTGGCTGACAGATTTAGCGACTTTAGTAAAACTGCAAAGAAGAGCTTGAAATGTATTCCTGGTAGGTGAATTATTTTTTGTTTTTTTTTTCATTTTGATAACTTGAAAACCAAAATCATCAAAATACTTTAAATTAATTTCGTAACGAAAAAAACATTCACACAAATAGAAAATTTCTTCCAAAAAGAGAGTCAAAAGGCTAACGTATTAGAGGTGTACCTAAGTAGGACATCAGTACCTACTTAGGTCTACAAAATTTGTGACCTATTTTTTTAAACCGCACTAGGTGTATTATATCTAAATTTGAATATTAAAACAAAGACCTAATGTTGCTATAAAAACTATAGCATACGGATTTAAGGTTTTGCCTTGACCGATTTTTCAATATCACTGGTATATTTTGACAATATTTTAAAAACGCGGACGGCTGAACCGATTTGGCTAATTTTCATTTTGAATTATCTTTGGAAGTCCATGGTAGGTTTAAAAAGTGAGTAAATATGAAAATATGCTAAAAAAATATATAGTCAAAACAACAATTTCGTCTTTCCTTAGAAACTATTCCTGCCTGTCAAACATTTGATCTCCGTTCTGTCGTTTAAAATTCGTTCAGAATTCAAATTAAGTGTGAAGTTTTTTTCATTACTTTGGTTTTTAATGTGACTTCGGTTTTTGTACTTCATAAGTGCAGGCGATACGAAGTTCGCCGGGACGGCTAGTTAAGATATAAAAACGTCGTAGTTGCATAATATCTTGTCACATCGAACAGACAATCTGACACTGACTGACTTATTGTTTGTGAGGAGTGAGTCACGATCTATTGATTTAAAAATAATTAATCAACCGGGAGCTTATTACATAAATTATTCATTGAAAACTTGCCTCGATGGTGTAGTGGTTAGCACCTCGTGATTTGTATTACGGTTCCAGGTTCAAACCAAAAAGTACCTATTGGTTTTTTCTAAATTTTTTGTTGCAGAGGTCAGAGGTCAGTCTGTGTATAAACTGAGGTCTCGTCGAATCCCCTATAATAGGTAGCTAATCCCGATAGCATCTTATATAGAAACGGGATTCTGTAAATTTCCACCATCCAGAATCTGCACTGCTGGGACAACTCAGCAAGCTTTGTCACGTAAATATTACATCAGCAGGCGATGGAGTTTTTACATACCTTTGCCAAAACCCTAAATCCCACACAGTTTTTGTATAAATATAGGTCAAAGTTATTTCAACCCCCAAGGGGATGAAATAGGGGTGAAAATTTATAAAAATCAAATACCTGCGAGGAAGAAATAATTTCAATACACAGGCGGAACCGTTGGCAACATTTTAAAATAAGACTTATAGGACTTATATATAAACAAACTAGAAAAACCGGCCAAGTGCGAGTCGGACCGCGCATGAAGTGTAAAACAGCCAAAAAATCGGGTTTTGTTGTATGGGAAGCTACATAAAAAAAATCTGTTTTTATTATAGTACCAGCGACCCGTCCCCGCTTCGCACGGGTATACTATAAATAAATAATAGTTTAAAAAAAACTAAAAACACGCTTTTATTTCTTGTACAGCTAAAAACTAGAAAATAATTCTAA
>DVZL01005645.1:0-11911 GCA_018236625.1 Lasaia peninsularis
TGAATTTTCGTATATTCACTGTCAAATGGCATGTTTCGTATTGTCTAACTCCAGCCAACAACTACTATGACGTCACGGGAATAATTAGACAATACGAAACACGCCATTTGACAGTTAATATACGAAAATTAGGGCTCAGAGTTCGTATCTTTTAATTGTCAAAAAGATACACAATAGCCCCGCTGGATGTGACAGGTGGCAACAACAAATAGACAAAAAATTATATTTTGGTATATGTAGGTGCCATGTATATTACAAACAGACACTCCCATGTTGTCTGCTTGCAGCGATTGAAAAATAATGTAGTAGTGAACTCACTGTGGCGTCTCGACGGGCGGCGCGAGCCGGCACACGAGCTGCACGGAGGCGAGCAGCGCGGACTTGAGCGGCGCGGGCAGCGCGGGCCGCTCGGCCGTGCGCTCGGCCAGCACGCGCAGCTCGCGGAACGTGTTGCGGGTGTACGGGTTACGGCGGGACGTGTAGCGCCACGTCACGAAGTAGTAGTACACGAACGGGGTCATCAGACCGCAATACCCTCTGCACAATAAACAAATATCGTCACGATAGTATCCTCGAAGGGACAGGCAGAGATACATACTAATAATATGCACACACGATTAGTCGATGATATTAGATCCCATGATGTGACAGGTAACACGTCTGTCACCATATCGTGCATAAGTCTAATGTCAATCAACACTACGTTTTTTTCTAATAAATTGAAAAAGTCATAGAACAAGTTGTCCTCCAAGGGAATCGAACACGGGACCTCGAGTGTCAATGTCGGACACTGTCTACGTTAATTAACTGGTTATACTGTGCAACATATTTTTATATTTCGAACCTGATAAGAGTAGCCATTTACTTGAAATTTCAGGGAATTATTTCGATATATAAAATATTTATTTCTATGTATTAGGATATTTTTTTAAACTGATTAAACACCCATAAAAAGTATAATAGTATTAGAATATTTATTTTGAGATTTATTCGCCTAATTTGTTCGTTAGTAATTTATTTCTATAAATTTAATTGATAAAATTAGATACTGACAAATCAGATATACGATGTGTAGGGTTGCAGGTATAGCCAGGGAGACCTAGGTTGACAGTTCACGATCAAATTACTCGAGTATTATACGACAGTAGTATCAAAAGTTTCCGAAAACGTCGTGTATGTATACAGAGAGTAATGGGAAACCTAGGCAAGTATGTAGGAATCGTGACATTCGTCACTCTCTACCTACTTCACAAGGGAAGAAGATATGAATCTATATAAATGTGAGTTTGATGTGATTAAATTTTATATTTGTAAATGCTTATTATAAATAATTACCATTACAAATGTAATTATCGTAATAACGACCTCGATCGACATAAAATCATTAATTTATCGGTAACTTGTTGTATCAGCGAACTTTGTACCGCCCGCACTTACGGTTATGAAAAATAAGTGTTGACCGAGAATAAGACCTACTCGATATGCATATAAAATTTCATGAGAATGGAACGAAATAAAAGTATTAGGGTACTTTTTTATCCTTGGGCCGGCTCCTGATTCTAAGCTACCTCCCCATCAATTTCTAGCAAAATCGGTTCAGTCGTTCTTGTGTTACTACACTACATAACTTATACACTACATAACCGGAAGAATACAGTAGATATCAAGTCAAAATTTGGGACTAACTGAGTTATTGATACAGTTAGACTAAAAAAGTACGTTCTACCTTTTAATTAGGTAGAAAATTGATTATTCCTTAAATGAACCAATTGCAAGAGTTAAATGAAACAGTCAATCGGTCTAGTCGTTCCTGAGATTAGCCGGAACTAACAGATAGAAAAACAAGAATTCTAAAAAATATTAATTTGATATATGTACCGTGTATAACACACATTTTATACATTTAGTAAAAAGCGGTTATTTTAATATCACAAATAGATATTACAATTCTATTTATTTGTATATCAAGATTAGTATCTGGGCGACCGAACTTCACTCGGTAGTACTTTTTTTGCCAAAATTACCACCTGACGGTGATTCTACGAAATCTATTTATACCAAGTGTTACCGACAGAGCTGTGTAGATGTCGTGATTCGCATTCTCATAAGAACCTATCTAGATCATTTTTTAACTGTAGTTTTCTTTTAGCGCTGTTTCCGAGTTTCCAGGTATAAATAAATAAATATATAAACAAGAATTGCTCGTTTAAAGGTAATTAGACAATGCAAACATACTTATGATACAAAGAAAACAATCCTTCAAACTTCGAAACCTGATAAAAATACATTACAATTTACATTACTAACTTCAAAGCTTAGTTAGGTTAAAATGTCAACGCACCAAACACCCTTGAGTCCATAGACAACAAGTAAATCTTACCATTGGGATGTCCGTCTTCCTGTTTGCCTCCCTACAGAATATAAAAAGCAGTATCTTGGCTAATAAGTTCCAATTAAAAAAGCCGTAAAGAATGTCCTATAAATCATGAGTTGCCAAGGTGAAGATAATTAAACAGTAATCTTATGAATTACGGCATTAGAATTACAAGAAACGTTCATCAATTATATTAACATAGATATTTTACACACTTTGGAACCAAGAACTCCATAAAATCCATTCGTTTAGATAGTGTCGGTACACACAATAGCGGCTGCATCCTTTGTATACATAGTGGTATCCTTTGACTCGTGCCAAGGTGACGCGTATAAGGCGACCGTATCAAAGCGAATGGAATTTATATACACACAAAATAATCAGTTGTCAACTCGACATAATGACGTTGTCGTGTTCCGGTCCGGAGGGTAGGGATTGCGAAGCACCTACAATCTACATGTATGGTGTATAGGCCACGCTTGTGTCTTACCATCAGGGGGATTGCGTGCTTTTTCTGTCTTATCTCATAAAATAAATAATACATCCTAAACATAGCACGGGGAAACTCTGCGAACTAGGATAGAGCACTGGAAAGAAAATGACGACATATTCTTCCAAAATCTGCTATCATATGTATCATATTGTTAAAATTAAACATAATATGGGATGATCCCATATTATGTTTAATTTTTTCAGTAGTAGTTTACAAAAATGTTGACTTGATCCCATTGACATTTTTGTAAACTATTACTTTAAATGTTAAGAGCACAAATATAATATTAATTACCAGTTAGCGCTGATAGAAATCTTAAACAATAAACATCTTATTTGAAAAAAAAGCATGTAGGATACGAAAAATCCTAACTCAGAATTTTTAATCATTATTCATCAAAAATTTTTTTGTTTGGAATGTGCAAATGGAGTGTGAAATTCAAAAATAAATAATAAATATTTATTGAGGGCAGACATAGAACATAGAAGATAGTGCAATATCCTCGTGTTCGAGGTAGACTTAAACTTGGCCGGTTTGCACTCTGCGCTTATTTATTGCTGGTTATGTTAATGGAGAAATAGCACGTTAAGTTAAGAAATTTTAACTGTAGATTTAGAAATTAATATAATTTGTTTACCGAATATGTATGTTAAAAAGTTGTTACAAAACAAAAGTTTTTAATTATACCAACCTATTTTACCACAATGTGGTGTGCAAATATTTTAACATATAATTTATATTTATTTATTTATCTATTAATTGAAAAACTATATATTGCTAGCTGTGCCCGCGACTTCATTTGCGTTTTTTATTTAAATTATTTATTTTATACATTTCTAAAATAAAGTAGCCTAAACCGTTCCTTATTACATTAGCTGTTTGCCAGTGAAAGTCCCGTCCAAATTGGTCAAGTCTTTCAGAGATTAGCGCGTACAAATAGACAGACAAAAAATCTAAAAAATGTTGTTTTGGTATATGTACATTTTATATATACATATTTTCCTAGTAAAAAGCGGTTATTTTAATATTAGGTACATATAGACACTCCAATTTTATTTATTTATATCTAAGATATGCTAATGATCTTATTATTTATAACCATTATTTACATTCGACTTATTTTACCCTGTTTACCATAAACTACCTATATAAGACAGGCAGGCAGCCAGCTATAGAAACGTATATTGTGTAAAAGTACAAGTGTTATTAAATAGATGTATTATAATATATGGACCTAGTCGACAATTGAAAATAGCCGCAGTTTTGTGTTCATAACGCGATACAGAACAGGTTATATTCAGTTTTATCTATGCCACGTTAACATTAACGCTAGTAGTAATTAAAACATCTTCACGCCCATACCCCGCAGTAGTAGGCAGAGGAGATGCATACTTATGCATCCACGACTAACCGACAATATTAGTTCCCAGGATGGAACATGTGGTAAGTGCGTCTACATATCGGGCACAAATTCAATCCCAGACTATCGAATCGAACCCGGGACCTTGCGCGTTAAAGTCGAATACAGACTACCTTCCACTACAGGCGATAAGCGCAAAAAGTATTTTTTATAACAAGCACACGGCTCTTCTGATGGTAAGAGACAACCGTGGGCTACAGACAAAGTAGATGTACACCATGAAGCTATAGGAACTATCAGGAGAACTCTTTCTAAACTGGTCAACCTCTCTGTCTACCGTCTTTGTAAAGTTGGCAATATCAAAACACAGTGACCTTGTCGGAGTAATATTGCAGACAGACCAATGATAAGAACGTAATCTCCAGATAGTGCCTATAGTTTCAAAAGTTAAAATTAGTTTTGTCAGAATTTGTAGTTGTAAGCAAACTAATTGTTTTTTTGTTTCTCTATTCAAAATGCATGTTGTGTTTTAAACATCAAGAAGAAGACAGCTTGTATATGTTATTTTGCTGAGCTCGTGACTTCATCCGCGTTTTTATTCCGTTATTGTATTTCATAGATTTCTAAAATCAGATTTTAAATAAGTAGTCCAGGCCGTTCCTTATTACATCAGCTTTTACCAGTGAAAGTCCCATCAAAATTGGTCCAGCCGTTTCAAAAATTAGCGGGTATAAACAGACACACAGACAGAATACTATTTTGGTAATGCTGCATATACAAGGTGTATATTAAATATGCACCTTGTAAACATGCATATGCATTTAGTAAAAAGCAGTTACTTTAATATAACATACAGACAGTCCAATTTTATTTGATTTTAGGCTGTTTCTCAGTTTTGTAGACCTGATAAACAAAAAAAAACCAATTATACCATTAAAACGGCAGGAATCTGTCGGTGAATAGCCCCAACCGGGTGAATTTTCGTTGCAAACTACAATGATTCTTGTTGGTAGGCACAGTTAACCTATGCTCGCTTCTTAAGACCAACCAAGTAGACGGGCAGATGGTCTATTCTACTTTCTTTTTTACAACTATTAATGATTTCATTTACCCCCATCTTAATATTAATCAATTCTAAGATTTCAAAATATTATAATATTTGTGTCGATAAGTTTTTGTAAAGTATATTTTCTTTTCATACTTTAAATAGATGAAAGTAAACTGTAATTCTGAAGCATAATAACGTTAGTAAATGTTTTGGTACCTATTATTAGAAGTTACGAACAATAAATGGGGTCAAAAAACTTCAGTTCCTTGTAAAATATATTTTGGATACGCTTTTTGATTCCGGAAATTGCGTGATACAACTGTATTTTTTTAATAGTCTAGTGCCGATAATTTTTGAAACATAAAAAAATACTATACACATTTTTAGGTTATGTGAAAAAAGTGTAAATACAAAAGTTGTAGATCTTTTTATTGCCTGCAATTTTGCCATTTCACTTTTTTCCATAGGACTTGTAGTTTTGATGGAAATTGAGATAAACCGTTTTTTTTTTTAATTTTTATTATATTAGGAAACTATTGTGTCATATTAATACACTTTTTATCCTAATGAAACCCTGCATTCTTCAGGAATACTTTAGATTGACTTTCGATACGTCGTCTAAAAGCACCAAAAACGACGATGGTGCGTTGTCAACCTGAGATGTGTTTTTAAGGGTGACAATAAGCGACTAGTCACAAATCTGTAATTGTAAATGGTAGACAAACACCTTTTTATAATTTTAGTGCTTTATGATTAGGTATATTATACATACCCCAAGGCCATAAGCACGACGACCGGGAATAAGACGATCTCGGCAAGAGCGGCGACACGCAGGATAGTCCTGGACTGGAATTCCACCAGGGAGATCAGCAGACGCGCCACCCACATCGAATTCTGACCCAGAGTCTGAAAATATACGATGGTTCACAGAAAAATAAATAAATACCTTCACGCCCATGTCCTCGAAAGGATACGCCGAGGTACATAATATACATCCACGATTTGCCGACGTTATTATGTCCCATGACGTGACAGGAGGCAAGAGCGTCGCCATATTGGTCACAAATCCAATCTTAGGCAACATTATGTTTTTTGATAAACTGAAAAAACTTATAAGTTTCCCTACCCGGGAATCGAACCCGGGACCTTGTGAAAGTCGAACAGTAGAAAAATTTCCAATTATTTTTCTACATTTACACAATGAATATCTCTGGATATATTAACATTAAACCAATCGATCTAACTCTAACATAAACGAGTACTAGTAGGTATATCAACCGGGCTCATGTTTGATTCTCGACAGGGGAAGACGTTTGTGTTATAAACGTAGATGACATCGATGTATATATTGTATTTCTATTTTAGGTAGTATGTATAGTATTTTATTTATGAGTATCTTTAACTAACATTTAGACACACACATACACTATGTGTGTATCTCTACAGAAACTATAAAATAACTACAAAAATCTCAAAATATAACTTCTACTAAATGCATATCAAAGTATATAGAGTGCTTGGAACAAAATGTTCGTCTGACTGCATGTTAAGAATGTTATATTTTATCGGATCAATTTAAAAATCAGGCAAAGCAGTGTACCAAATTCAGCATTCATTCATTTGACCGCACTAACCTCTGAATGTAACAATCTTATTAAAAAAACTCCATTTTGATTAGGAAATACTTCAAATAGGTTTTAGGTATTTTTTAAATAAAACCTAACGCTACGACCTTTTAGTACGCAACGAAAGTTATTGAAAGGAAAACTAAAAAAAAATAATTTTAGCGGCTTGGGATAACTTTTTAAAAAGAAATAAACAGTAGACAGAACTTGAACCCGCGACCTTCGCCTTACGCTGACGCAGACATCGTAGGTTGCGGCACAATTGACGCGTCACATGATCGTGTCAATATTTTTTTTGTAATACTATAAAAAGTACCCTCACGCCTATTATCCCCGAATACCGCAGAGGTAGACAGAGGTGTGCTAGTATATCCACGACTCGTAAGTCCTAATAGAACACCCACGATTAACCAAGGTACCAGGGTCCATAATACGATAAATGACAAATCTATCGCCACTTCGGGCACATTCCACTGCCTAATCAGAATAATCTGAAAAACATTTAAGAAAAATTGCCCGACCTGGGAGTTGAACCACCACACAGGCGATTACGTGTAATAGTGTAATCTATTACACGTAATCTAAAGTATCTTAAATTATAATGATTAAGCATTTACACCAGAGTATGTAGCTCTGCCTACCCCTACGGAGATATGGGTGTAACGATATTAAAAAAATATAGTACTTACATCAAGTATGGTGAGGGAGTATGATGCAGCATGGAGCAGCGCGAACAAGAAGATAGGTGTTAAAATTACTGAGAACCAGTTAAGGAACTAAACATTTGTCAACTACAACTGTATAATGTTTTAATATACATTGGACCAAGTGAAAAGTTTTTAAACTCTGACAGTAATTAAACCCGTAACATTTATCTCAATCTGGCATTCAGGCTATTGAGAATTCAATTGAGGCTTTGACATTTTTGATTTCGCTTTTATAATCTAAACATATATGTATGTAATAAATAATACTTTTCTTTCAGTTTAAAGTAAAAAACTTAAAGTAGATACTTGATGAACACCTGTACTTTTCCAAATTCATATAAATTTTGTCGTGGAGATGTGACGATCATATTGATGGATTTTTAACTCATATCAGTCAACCAATATTGCTCTCCGTTAGTGTGTTCCAGTTTGGTGTGGATTAACCAATAAACCACAATATATTGACCATCCCGCTACGGTTTCGCTGTCTACCGTTAACATCTTGGGTGTATATATAATCAACATGTATATCTAATTAACAAATCTGTCTACTTGTTTATCTTTTCACATTATTAAAAAAAAAGCTATAACAATGTTCGATTAAAAAAAAGTGTTCTAAAGATATATAGATATATTATCACTAACACCGTGACGTATAGGGAACGCATAATTTCCATGTTTAGTCTATAAAGTGTATATATTTCTTGTCATTATAAAATCCGTGTGGTTGTTTGCCTTCATGCTACAACAGTATGAAGTATCAGAAATGTTACACCATACCGCAATGTCGTAAATAAATCATACATACATACAAGCACTGCTATAATTGACCGGAACCATAAAAATGTAACGTGCTAAGGACTTTAATGATTACATATGTTATTTAATTTTTCATATATTATACAGATTTATTCATAAATGCGAGCTGTATACTATATTTTTCAAACTTGATTATAGAATCATACTATGGCTTTTTTATATTAATGTTGTTTCGTCAATTTAGCACATAATCAAAAAATAAAGAGAGAGAGAATAGACACAAACCAAGGGGGAGGAGGCGGGTAACAAAATGCCAAAAAATATAACGTAGGTAATTAATGGACTATGTGCTTTGATATATATCTTTTAATAATTCTTTCATTAATACAAATTTCCCATGTATCCGAGGGTGGTGTCAACAATCTCCGAAACCGTCGTATTTGTATGAAGAAAGTAATGAATGTGTAGAAAGCTAGGCAAGTGTGTAGGGATCGTGACACTTCGAACTCGATACTCTGGCTACCCCGCAAGAGACCTGGCGTGGAGATATATCTTTAAAAATAGAAAACAAGATCCGCAACGTGACGTCTATTATAAAATTTATAAAACGTATTATTTTTAACCCGACATTCCAATATATTTCTGCGAGAACTAAACAGATATAAAATTCAGATAAAGCAGACAACTAGTTAGGGTTCCGTACCGAAAGGGTAAAAAACGAAACCTTATTACTAAGACTTCGCTGCCCATTTGTCGGTCACCATTCTATATATCATGAACCGTGAGATACAAGGCAGTTGAAATTTTCACAGATGATGTATTTCTGTTGCCGCTACAACAACAAATACTAAAAACAATAAAATAAATAAATAAAGGGTGCTCTATCGCGATTTTTTACCGTTTTTATAGATAATCGTGATAGACGGTTGAAATAGCTCAGGTGATGTTATTTCCGTTGTCGCTATAACAGTAAGTACCTACGAAAAACGTTTCTTTAGATGGTAAACAGAACCATTCGTGCGCGAGTCAGATTCGCACTTGACTGATTTTTTTAATAACGAGTTTATTGATGGAGTATTTATATCCGATAGTTGATGACCGTAATAGAGTAAGGTCTTTGATTAGTGTAGTTAGTCTTCTAATCAAAGATCTATTCCTATCTAACTCAGGCAAGTTCAGACCATTAGCAGATTACATCTCAAATCTGGCATTAGTAAAGAAATAGATGTTAGCATTGCGAATTTATGTTCTTACAAGATTTCAAATCGTAATTTATTTATCACTACATCACTACATATTATAAAACGTCAATTTCTCCGTTTGTCTGTCCCTCTGTCTGATTAAATCTTTAAAACCGAGCAACGGATTTGATGCGGCTTCTTGTAGTAAATAGTGATTCAAAAGAAAGATTTTTATCAGCGACGTGCATAGGATTATGACACTGGGTACGCGGCGAAGTACTCGGTTACAAAAAAAATTGATTTTAGTTTCATAGATTATGGGATAATGATAGTAAAATGTCGGAGTTTAATTAGATATATCAGTCTCATATCCAGTCTCAAAGTGTAAACAGCGCTTATGTACTATATGGAGTGCACGCGCCTGGTTTTTATGAATTTGGATGTATTTATATGTATGAGATCAATATATGTAATTTGTTAACGGATATTTATTATTTTACAAGTAAGGAAGCAAAAGAGCGTAGAAGGTCGTGGGAAATCTATACTTAGTTGTTTATTAAATAGTAGCGACCCGTCCCGCCTGCACACGGGTATACTATACATGTTATATACATAATAACCTTCCTCTTGAATCACTCTATCTATTAAAAAAACCGCATCAAAATCCGTTGCTTAGTTTAAAAGATTTAAGCATACATAGAAAGTGACTTTGTTTTAAAATATGTAGTGATATGATGTTTTTTTTAACACCCATAAATCAAGAACACGCAAACTGAAAAAAAAATAATCAGAAATGGACATTTTCGTTTTATTCCTCCAAAATTGTTTAATTACTAAACACATTGAGTAATCTATATTCCCCGGCTTATTTCGTTTAAAGTATAACTTAAAAAACTGGTATGAACGCGGAATCTTGTACAGTTGTATGTATAATGAATGCTTAACCAGATCACCTTGACACCGACCACGGCTACAGCTAGCATCATTATCAATTCGTACAAAAATTATAGAAACGTTGGACGTGTCCGATTTGTTGTCCAACTATTATTATTTGTACAAAAGATTTGAGATATTACCATGACGTCATAATGTAACAACAGTATTTAAATGTTGTAATCGCAAAAAGACCACCTTTGGAAAAAGATATCATATACTTCAAGTTTAATTAGCGTGCAGAAGAATTACCACTATATATAGGTATCCACGGCATTAGCCTCACCTAATATGGAGTTCACAAGCAAAATAACCAAGTCCTTACTTAATATAAATGCGAAAGTAACTCTGTCTGTCTGTTACACTTTCACGCCTAAACCACTGAACCGATTTCGATCAAATTTGGTATGAATATAGAACTAAACTTGGGAAAGGACATCGGCTACTTTTTGACCGATTACATAAAAGAGGGTATGTTTTAACGCGATAGGTAAGATGGAAACATTTCTGCCCTTTGAAAGTTATCTGTGTTATTAAAATAATTCACGCGGGCGAAGCCGCGGGCGGAAGGCTAGTATTATATAATTTGTAAAATGATAATAAATTTATTCTCAATGCACTCGCAATAAGGTCGAAATTTGACGTAGCAATGATAATTCGTAGAAACAATAATTATTTGTCTTAAAGAAGTTTAACATTGCTACGTCAAATTAAGAAAAATAATTAAATATATGCTCTATTTTAGTACAGGGTATTCTGAGGATCGCCATGTCCTGAACAGATTTAGTTCTCCGTTTAGAAATGCTCGTCTTTGTAATAGACCACTTTGGCACGAGCCACTTCGTATCAATGGACTTTTATTCGATCTTAGATATTTTCTTAATTAAAATTATCATTGAAACCTAATCTGGGGCGTAGAACTTACATACCTACTCCTTTTATCACAATAACCACAAATGCCTGCAGGTGTACCTATACTAAGTAAATAAGACTATAATCATATTTTTGATTTATATATCACGGGAGCTTTGCGCCCTTTAACTTATTGACAAAGGTTAGAGAGAGGTATTAAAAAGTGTAGAAAGGCTCTTCTTAGTCCTGGTCTTATCATGCTTCTATATCAGATAATATCGGGGCCGGTTACCTTAATATTTTTTTGATGATATTAGAAGGCAAACAAGGAGGAGACCGAAAGTGGAAGGGATACGTTGCCAACCCGAGGGTGGGATGGTAAGCCTCTTGCGTGAGTAAGTTTACCAGCTGCCCTACACTTCAAACCAGAACACGACAATGGCGAGCACTGATGTTATTGTGGCAGGAATAGGTAAGCCGGCAAGTCGTTGCAAGATTCTATCACCTAGTCAATGTCACGGTGTTGGTGACAATAGACCCTGTGTTCGCCTCTTACGAGCTGCCTGGGTGGAAGGCAGT
>DVZL01005646.1:0-11909 GCA_018236625.1 Lasaia peninsularis
GAGGAAGGACATAGGCTACTTTTTAACCGACTACCTTAAAAGAGGGTATTTTTTTATGCAATAAGTATTATAAGTCGGAAAAAAGCTCTTTGAAAGTTGTCTGTGTTATTAAAATAATTTACGCGGGTGAAGCCGCGGGCGGAAAGCTAGTATACTATAACTCTGTATCGTATTAAATATTAATTAATGACTGTGCTCGCTAACGCCTCGACCAACAAGGCAAAAACAAGAACCGCCATTATCAATTAATATTTGAAAATAATAATTAAAAATAATTTGATTGGTTTTTGCGACGATCCTTGACCTATTATAATAGGTGTGTATATGATAATTATCATTACTTAGGATTTGTCAGTATGCCTGGTTGTTCGTGCGTCATACAAAATATACTGAACCCATTTTAATTTGGTTTTCGCCACCGTGGTAAATCAATTTAAATAAGGTTCCACCACTAATAAGTCGGCTAGGGAGGATACCGGATCGGATTACACAATTTTCTTAAATAAAATTCCGAAATAAAGGTAGCCTAAGCTATTTCTTATTACATCAGCTGTCTGCCAGCGAAAGTCCCTTCAAAATAGGTCCAGCCGTTTCAGAGATAAGCAGGTTTAGACAGTAAGAATGAAAGACAGACAAAAATTCTAAAAAATATTATTTTGGTATATAAGTACCTAGTAAACATACATATATGCATTTTGTAAGAAGCGGTTATTTTAATATTACGTAAAGACACTCAAATTTTATTTATTTGTGTAGATTAAGGTAAGTGATTGTTTAATGACACGCAAGCAAAGTCGCGGATAGAACTCTGTTCTCTATGTAACAATATTTTTATTTTGTTTGGACACTCTCTGGAATTAAAGTTCAGATTTGAAAATATATTTTCACATCTATACAAATAAATAAAATTGGAGTGTCTGTGTGTAATATTCAAGTAACCACCTTTTAGTAAGTCAATTTGTATATTTAAAAGGTACACAAACGAAAATCACATTTTTTAGAATTTTTGTCTGTCTGTTTGTACCCGCTAATCTCTGAAACGGCTGAACCGAATTTGACGGGACTTTCACTGGCAGACAGCTGATGTAATCAGTACTTAGGCTACTTCTATTTTAGAATTTAATTTTAGAGATGTGTAAAATAAATTAACGAAATAAAAACGCTAACAGTTAGAAAAATCGTTTGCCAAAATTTTTTAGTACTGAAAGTGATAACACTTACAATTCCTAATGCTGATATTTTGACTTACCTCAATGCAATTTTCAAAACTATATTCATCGGATCGGATTCAATTCCCAGGTCGGGCAACTTTTCTTAAATGTTGGTTAGATTATTTTGAGTAAGCATTACATTGCCCGGGATTGAAATGTGCCCGAAGTAACAATAGGCTTGCCACCTATCACATCATGAGCCCTAGTACCTTGGCTAACCGTGGATGTGTTCTAGTATATCTACTGGACTTACGAGTCGTTGATATACTAGCACATCTCAGTCTACCCTTTCGTAGATAATAGATGTGAAGGTACTTTTTTGTTGATACATATTATTTGTGTTTACATGATATGTTGTTATCATGGAAACATACCGACAAATCAATTTATTTAATATCGTAGGTACAACGTACAATGATTTCGTTGATAAGGGAAATTGATAAGAGTTACAATCATTATTATTCGATGCCTCAAAGCCATGCTTTCATTTTTAACCTTCCAAAATGGTAAGGTTTTCAATTCTAGTAAAACAGTGTCTGTATGTTTTTTCTAACTTTTTTTGTATGTGACGCGATTTCTCCGTCAACTCACAGTAGATTTTGATGACTCTTGTTTTATATGATAGGTTCTAATTCAGTGATTTTGCTATATAAATTTTATGAGGATTGGTATAATATTTTTCAAAATACTAACAAAAACAAAATAGTTATCTATCTTGACGACATCATAATGAAGTTGAGGTTTTTTTTTGTAGTTTTACTGCGTGTCAATTATTTAAACGCTGACATATGCTGAGGAAATCCTCTGTACAAAGTTAGTTACTCAAGTAGAAGCGATAGCATTTTTATAAAATTTGAAACACTTACTAGATTACTTTAATTCAAGATACATTCATACATCTTCACGCCAGGCCCCTTGCGGCAGCAGAGACTACCGAGTGCCAAGTGTCACGATCTCTACACACTTGCCTATCTTCCTCCACGTTCATTGTTATCTTCATATAAATACGTCGGTTTCGGAGGCTTTTGACACCACCCTCGGATAAGACGCGAGGTCGTGAAATGTCAAACGATGTCCCCTCGGGTACCTACATCCATCTACTTTCGTATTGCATATCTGTTTTGTCAAAATATCATTCTTTCTACATAACCGAACCATAATATGATAGCTTCACACAAATACAAGGTACGACCTTGATAGTATTTTAATTCAGTAAATAAATTAATTAAAATACATTCACTCAAATAGAGTGGTTAGTGACCTTACAAAAATAATTGTAACGCAAAATATTTAAAACCACACATCTTTGAACAATAAGTCATTATTTTAACAAAGCAAGATTAAGTTTGGGGCAACCTTAGAAAAATATGGCAAAATGACAACCTTACAAAAATAAACGTGGAAAAAACTGAGTGCATAGAACAATACTGAGTCATTATACCAGTTATAACAAAGCTAGATCAATCTGAGTCGGCCTTATGAAAACGTTTGAGAGAAAAAACCACTCATTTAGAACAATAAGTCATTGTTCTTGCGCAGCCAAATTACCATAAGTCATACATAATACATTGTAAACAAAAACACATGGCTGCTGTTAAGACACTTACCGTTTAAAAACTCCAATATCAAACGAAAATAGCTTCCCACTAGCACATGATTAACCTATGATTTCAGAACGTAAACTTCACCAGAGCACAGACAATTGCACGCGGAAACTGTGTAAGGATTAAATTTATCTCTGCAAGTGACAATTGCCAAGTGCAAACACGTATCTATTTGGTATAAGTAATTATCTGCACTGTTCCAGACGTGCGGACGGGTGAAACTCTAGCACACTCTGATTCACGCGGAACCACTCGACAGTTTCGACACCTCGACTACGAAGGTTAAGCTGTCTTAACTACAGTAAGATTATAACTCTTCGCCTTTGTTATTTTTAAACCATTTTTCATTGAAACAACGGGCCGTAACGCGAATACCGACAAAATATTGGTTTTGACTATGTTAAAGCGAACGTAGTAATTTCGGATATAGTAATACTAGCGACTCGCCCCAGCTTCGCTCGGCTCTATTATGTATGTATCTTATGCTAGCTGTGCCCGCGACTTCGTCCGCGTTTTTATTTGTTTTATTTTGTTCTAAAATAAAAGTAACCTAAGCCGTTTTTTATTAAATTAGCTGTCTACCAGTGAAAGTCACGTCAAAGTCGGTCCAGCCGTTTCAGAGATTAGCGGATACAAACAGACAGACAGACAAAAATTCGAAATAATGTTGTTTTGGTATATGTACCTTGTATATGTATATATGCACTTAGTAACATGCGGTTGTTTTTTAATGTTACATACAGACACTCCAATTTTATTTTTATTTGTATAGATGTATCTAGATATAATCCTTCCTGTTGAATCACTCTATCTAATACAGCAAACCGTATGGAACTCTTTGTTCGCGAGTCCAACTCGCACTTGGCGGGTTATTAACTCGTTTGATCTATGTATACCTTAGAGTATATCAATTAAAAGCCGTACGAGTTATTACTAATTTGATACGAGTAAAACGTTCCATCTCTTTTGTTTTTATTTCGTTGAAAAAAGTTAGCGCAGCCATAAAATCATAATTTACTAGCTTCCCGCCCGCGACTTCACCCGCGTGAATTAATTTATTAACATAGATAACTCTCAAAGAGCAGATTTTTTTCCGACTTATAATACTTATCGCATAAAAACATACCCTCTTTTTAACTTAGTCGGTAAGAAATAGCATATGTATAATTCTCATGTATAAACTATCTTATTGTAAAGTTTCGTTCAAATCCGTCCAGTACATTTTTCGTGAAAAAGTAACAAACTTCAATAACTACATACATCCATCCATACTTACAAACTTTCGCGTTTATAATATTAGAAGGATTCATTTAGACGGCGACTTTAGACAGTTAGTTCAGCTATAAGCCAAAAAATCAGGCAGAGGTACATATGCACCCACGATTAGTTGACGATATTATTTCCCATGATGTAACACAGATGGCAAATCCGTCGGGCACAAATCTCGGGTTTTCTCGCCTTTTCCTTCCTTTGGAAATACACTCATTGGTACATGTTGAGATTCGAAACTGGACTACCGGAATCTGAAGCACGTACCACTAGACCACCGAGGCTGCAGACAAATCAAATCAATTTATCTCAATAAAGTCAATAATAGTTTTTTTATTGCATTGAAAATTCCAGAGATGAAATAATAATTAGGTAACTAAGTTAGTATGTAGCTAATGTTTTGGTAAATCATTATTTGGCTGTCCTCGAGTACCTACAATGAAAACTGCGTGTCGGACTATGTATTCGCTTTTGATTTTGAGTGATATAAATTTTCAATCCGATATGATAAATATAAATAGACGGTAGTTTGTAGTAATCTAATCTTTTATAAAGTACCGTTTTGTTATATCTTTAAGTTTACTCAATATAGTGTGAGTCACGAATCTCGACGAATACTCCATGGATTCAATGTATAACGTGACAAGAGACCGCAAAAGCACTTTTAAAGTTCTTGAACTTTACTATAGTATCAATTATGTCAGTACTGTGGATTTGCAGCGCATGCCAATGCAGTTTGCCTTCACTGACTTTTGACTACCCGCGCACATAAAGACTGAGATTAAAAATGGCGGCTTATCAAGTTATTTACCTAAAACTAGCTAGGTATTCCGACGAACTTCGTCCCGCCCGGTTCATGACATGTCATTTTTTCTCTTATTTTTTTTAATATTTTTATAGTCTCGTTTCAATAACCTATTCGAGACGAAGACAAGAATAAAAAAATAGTCTCTTTTATATCTAGTGACCTGCCCCGGTTTCGCACGGGTATACTATACATGTTATATACATAAAAACCTTCCTCTTGAATCACTCTATCTATTAAAAAAATCGCATCAAAATCCGTTGTTTAGTTTTAAAGATTTAAACATTCATAGGGGCAGACAGAGAAAGTCACTTTGTTTTATAATATGTAGTGATTAGCTGTCTCGGCGAACTTCGTACCGACCGCACTTGAGGGACGAAAATTACATTCAAAGCCAAAATAATGAACAAATTTTTAAATTTAACTTGATTTCTGAACGACTCTTATATTAAAACTTTTTTTTTCATTTTCACTCACATTTCAAACCTTCTTATGACTTCCACAAATAACAATATCAATTTAAGTGTTTTACCAGGTCGTAATAACTAGATCAAAAAGAGAAGTAAAACACAAATCCCCTTTATTCTTTGAAGGTTTTATTGAAGCACGACCTTCACACTCAAGCCAGTGAAGGTATAGGCAATACCACCGAGTGTCTATTAACCACCTACTTTGACGTGATTCGTAACTATTTATAGATGAACCTAACGATATCTTTAAATCGCAACACGATAAAATCAATAAGGGTGTAAAATATGTAAGGTTGAATAATGCTGTATCTTAGTCATCATTTTAGGTGTTACAGATCGATTTTTTCGAACTGGGGTTGAAACTTGATAGTGGCGCCCCCCTTCAGTTTTTGAAATAAACTGTTAAAACTGACAACAATCTTGGTACGAATTACTTGATCTATTAAGATGCGTTCATAGATCACTTATGGCCGTTTTCAATAACCTGTCAACGATAAGAGATAGGACTATTTTAGATCAGTAACCAGGCAACCACTGTTATTTTTCAATAATTATTAAAAATATCTTAGCAATAAAACTTTAGTTAATAAATTATTGATAACAGCCAGTCTGTGTTCAAAAACTAACTAAACGTGTGGAATTAGTTGAATAAAAGTTTTTTTAATCATATTATATTAAGATTCGATTACTTGATTAAAAAATACCTACGAGATTGTAGGAAAAGAGGATTTTTCGCCTCCATGAACCTGCCTACTGGGACCCTCATAGATCGAGGTTGCATTTTAGATACTGTCTATTATCTCGTGCATTGATCCTTGTCTTTCGAGTCTCAACAAAGCTGTATGGTAATCGCGGTGCGGCGCTAACATGACAGTACTTTTTTCGAGAGCAAGCATTCGAATTTCAAATGGTAAATGTCTGGGATAACGATTTGAAAATATTAAACCTATAATAATACTGCTTTTCGTCCTATTATTATTCTACAATTGTCTACCGGTGATAGTATGTGCCTGTTGGTAAGAGTTCATGTCACAAATTGACATCTAAGTCTTTGCTAGCCTTGCAACACAACCTCTATGGTTTGAGTAAGTTGGGCTCTCCTTAACTTTTACCTTTGAGCCTCGATGACCTAGTGGTACATGTTTCGGATTTCCATAACGTTAGTCCAGGTTCGAACCCCGTCATGTACTAATGGGTATAACTTACGCACTTTTTCTGAGTGCTCTCGGTGAAGGAAACGTGAAGAAACCCGGGATTTTATTCCTATATGGCGACAGACTTGCCACCTGTTACATCCTAGGACCTAATATCGTTGGCTTATGGTAGGTACAGTTGTACCTCTGCTTACCCTTTTGGGGATATCTGTGTGACGATATTTATTTATTTTTACGGCAATTTATTTTTTTATGTTTACCTAAACTCCAAAATACATACTTACATAAGGTGACACTGACTTTAATAATGAATTTGACAAGTTAAAACAAAACTATGAACATTAAGTATAGGTTTTTTGGTTTACCTGAAAGATATGACACTACATGAGGTTGAATTTGTACCCAATATGGCTGGAGCCACTCAATTGCCACATATCACATCATGGGACCCAATATTGTTGGCTAATTGTGCGTGCACAAACAATGTTTATGATTAGTTAATTGGAAATATTTTTAGAATATTGAAATCATTATTAATTTGAGATAAGTAATTTGTAAATGGAACCTAAAGCTTTGTGCATTGAATTCTACATCTTAGAAAAACTACTGAAGTAATTTAGAATGGGATCTCAATATAAGAACTTTTTTTCATGATATTGAAAAGCAAACCATCCAACATATTTCCTGATGCCATCTATGCACACCAAAGGTGGTAATAGCCTTTTGCCAACCTGAAACTAAACTAACATGAAGCTAAATTAAAAATGAAGATAATTGATAAAAATATTTTTCAAAAATCTTTATTCTCATTATCATTGATGTGCATATGCATACTTAAATTATCAGAAATGAACTTCTTATTTAGAGAATAAGTCATACACAATTAAAGTGCAAAACTGACATCAATTTCAAAGACATCTATATATAATTTTTATATAAGTTTCAACCAAATGGACAGACATCCAAGTTTGTCCACTTGTTTGAATCTGAAGGAATAGCAAAAATTTTCACATTATAATACTATTTCGTAAGACCTGAGCATAGGTTGACTTGGTCAAACCCAGCAAGACCACTGATGGTAGAGTGCTGTGCATCAACTCACCCGGATAAAGATACCACCGCTTTACTTAATCCTACCACCATAGTTATACTGTCGGCTTCCAGTCCGCAGGGTAGGGTGGTCAGACGATTTATACATATTATGGTCTAACAGCTGGACCACAGACAGTAACGCACCTACAATTATAGGCCATGGCTTTCTCTTACCATCAGGAAGCCCGTGTGCTTGTTCACTGGCGTATTCCATAAAAATAATGTACTGATTTCGAGAACTTAAATCATTGCTTTGTTCCTTAGCGTTTATTATTAATACAGCATCAACTGAAACATCCGAAAGTCTAGATTTTTTATGAATAATAACATAATTTTTCAATTTATTGTGAATCACATAACAATTCTGGTATCCTTGAAAAATTGGTAAAATTTGAACTATCATGAAAAAACAATAACAGGTATTTTTTTATTACTTACTGTATTTTAATTACATTGAAAAGTATTCTCCGATTGCTAACTTTGATTTTCATTCTTATTATTATAAAAATGGGAATACCCTGTGGGCCAGCCTGGATAGATTTTGGGGTTTGAGGTTTCAATGTAAATGTTAGTCTCTGCTGGGACAAAACAGCAATAGGTAATACCTATGGTCTGGTTGAAACTTAAAGAGTTACTAAGTGATATCTGTGAGCATACTATGCTGATCAATATTGATCTACCATCAATCAAAGTCTCATCACAGTCAGCTTTTTCTGTTACAATCAGAGCATTAACAACTGTGATATCAGACTATAGAACAAATTGGCAAAAGGATTAAAAGTTGTGTACAATAGAAGCACATGAATTTTCTAATGGTAACAAATTCATAGCCTTTATAAAATTAATAGTTAATAGTTATTATTTATCTAAATAATTAAGAAAGTTAAAAAAAAACATTATAACATATTTAAATGAATGCAAATGTAATTTATAAATGAGAAATTTAACTTATAAACTGAAATTGCTTTAAATACTGCTTGGTTACGTAGTCAGGCAGTAGCATTTCTTGCTATTCAGGAAACTCTATTTTAAATACCTAGGTAAAATTATGCTTGGAGGCCAACTTCTTAGTTATCTATTCTAAATATAACTTCATCACTAATTATAAAATTAATTATTTCAACTAACACCTTATCAATGCGAGTACTTATAAAATAACAATATTTATTATTTCCTGTTGACAATACTTTTTTGCATTATTCGAACTGCTAAAATAAGGCTAAAATAGCTCAATAAAATCAAAAATACGACTGCATTGCGAACAGTAAAATAAAACCATTCTCTAGAACTTGCTAGGGAGCAGTATGAGATAAGGTTTATAGGTAGATAAAACTTACTTTCATTGATAAAAGTGTATGAACAGAATCATAAATGATGACAATAATTTTCACAATAAAATAAAAGACTTATGCGGATTCTACGTAAAATCTATAAAATTCTTACCTGTCATAAACAGACGAGAAGAAATAATAAGCTACTGTATCGTATTCACACTGTTACTAAATTAAATTTAAGATAAAACAATCGAAAACTTGTGTATTATCTTCGAGTTCACAAAACACCCACGTAAATAGAGTTTAATTCTTAATTACTGACAATAACACTCAAATTATTTGAGACAAATAAGACGGTATCATATAATCGATACCTCACCACTGGGATTTGTGAAAATTTATCTAGAAATTAAGTCTACAAAATTGCTATACTGAAATCTATGATCTTTTCAGATTTTAGGATTGTAAAACTTGACATTATCGGATTTGACATGACAATTGACAACAATACAAATTGAAATAAAAATATAAACTCACGAATTGTCACGTACAGCCTACGGTCTACAGGTAAAAAGTGATGTGAGGTTTTAAACTTTTTATTTCAATATTTTTTATGATAATTCATGAGCTATTTTTTGATAAATAAAACTGCTAAAAGATCTTTGGAAAGCTCAAGAATCACTGGCTGAGGATCGAGATGGATAAGGGAGCCAATAATTTGTTATTACAAAATTATTGATCTTGTTATAGTAGAAAAAGAAGCTTAAGAAATCTGATCCTTGCTTTAAGCAGAATTAACGCCAGGTTTGTTTTGTTTTCCCTCTTTTACTTGAAAACAAACTACTTAGGTACCTACCTGACATACAAGTTACATAGGAAATTTATGGTGCCAATTGAGTAAAAACAATTTTGGTGAAATTTTATCTATGAATTCAGTTAAATTTTTTTTTGTTAAAATAACGTCTTCTTTCAGCAATATGTTCTGTCTGCGATATTTCGGGTACTTCCCCTCTTTGTGGCATAGCCGTAGGTCACCCTGTATACTCCGCGCTCCCATAACTTTTCATTATCCTTACGCGTCTGGCAGGATTATAAAACCATCGGAACTGTCTGGCTACTGAGAAAACATCATTACATAGTTTCTCAATTATCATATAAAATTCAGCTTTTATAATATAACGAAAGTAGATCTACAAATTATTATAGTTCAGGGGTGTCTGGCAGAGGGTTGCAACCATACGAAGTGTCTGGCAATGAATAATGTGAATTCTGATATATATACCACGAACAAAATATCAAAAAATTAAGTTTTATAAAATAACAAATTTAAGGTGGAATTTTATACACCTTTATTACCTGTTATCTGCCAAAGCAAACCCAGGTAACACGTGTGGGGATTGTTGGTGCTTATACTAGAGGCACCTATGCAAGAAATTTCAGCTTTTATAAAATGACGAAGGTCTGGCAGCCACGGGCTCTTGGACCAATAAGTAAAGAGGAAATTAAAGAAAATAATGTACTGCTAAATATGTTATAATAAAAAATAAAATACTAATAAGTATATTTTTTCGATACCACCCAGATTTACAAGAAAACTTATATTGTAAGAATGCTATCGCAATAACTAAGATCCTGATCATATTTTTATTATTCGATATTATATAATATACGAAGTTTGATGATAACATGCAAATAACTTCAATGCTGTGAAACTACAATAAACCAACATAAAATTCATTATGAGATGTTAAAATGAATAGGTAACAATAACTTAGGATTCAGCAAGCATTTAAGAGTCGTAGGAGACACATAAAATTGTTAAGAAGAAGAAGATTTCTGACAAATTTGACATTCGTCTAATTGTCAGAAACCTTATCGTGAATTTAAAATTAAATGTGAAAACTGAAATGTGAATTGTTCAGGATTACAACGATTCGTACAATTTGAAACGCAAATTGTAATTTTTTTTATTTATAAATAAATGAATTAGAAATCTAATATAAAACAAAAGCACAGATTTAGATAATTTCTTCAAAATGGATACGGTTGTTAAGAGTTTGCTGGAAGAAGATCCTGAAGAAGAAAAACAGGTTAGCTGTATTTATTTTGTATTTTCACACATTGCATTTCAAATTATGTCTATTAAATAGTTTTTTAATGCATCATATATAAAATTGTTTAGACAAGCTAAGACTAGTTAAGAAATACAACTTAAATTGCACAATATTAAATCTGATTTATGTGTTTTCTGACAAATCTTTCTTCTGGGCTTTTGAATAAAAAATGATTGCTTAAGTATTTTTAAATATCAATACGGCTACTTGTATGATTATGATTAATCACAATCTTTAAAAGATATTAGGAGTTCTTTGAATTTATTTTTGATCAAGTATATCTTGGCTTTTTGGTCATGTTCGCTAGTATATATTTTTTTCAAATGCTCTGTTAAACTTGCCATTGAGCTGTTCCTGTTTTGCTGATATTTTTTATGATATCTATTTAATCTCTGATTTTTAGGTAATCTATGATTTTATACTTTTTTAAATTTTGTATGTATTAAAAAAAATGCAAATTGCCTCGGGTTTAAATTTATTACCAGTGGAGTATGCGTGTATTCATCATTTTTATACATTATATAACACTTTTATGATAATTTTTGCTTTTTTGTATATTCTTGAAATTCTGAGTTTCATTATTCAGGTGTTTTTATATACACTTTTTCATTAGTCAGTATTTTAGAGCTATTGTGCCTTTATTTACAATATGAATTTACCTAATATTGATTCGAACGCCTCGTTGGCCGAGTGGCTAGCGTACACGCCTAACCACATCGACTCAACGCGATGCTCGGGTTCGATTCCCGACGGAGATAGGCATTTGTGTGATGAACATGGATGTTTTTATTTCCCGGTCTGGGTGTTTATTAAATTTATTCTTGTATTTATTTAAGTATACTAGTATCGTTGTCTAACACCCATAACACAAGCATATAATTTGCTTACTTTGGGGTTAGATCAATTTGTGTAATTT
>DVZL01005647.1:0-11909 GCA_018236625.1 Lasaia peninsularis
CGCTAGTGTATTAGTACAGGGTATGGTAACTATGGTGTGAACGTAGCAACTATTGTAAATGAATGGAAGTACGCCGAGTTATATAACCACCACCACCCTTATTTATGCATTTTGACGGACATATTTTCATAACACAGATGTTCCTCCTTACCTATACCCTCCATATGCCATACCTATAACCGCGACTTTTCCGCGTTTCCATTTCATCTAATATATAAAATTCTCGTGTCACGGGATGCGTAATTGAACTCCTCCGAAACGGCTCGACTGATTCTAATGAAATTTTGTGAGCATATTCAGTAAATCTGAGAATCGGCCAACATCTATTTTTCATATTCACTTAGGAGTGATAAGGGTGGTTCACCCTTAATATTTTTTATAATGTGGCATTAAAAATACATACAACACTAATTTTTTACTTTTTTATCAGCAACCCCTATTTTTATGGCCATTTTATTACTTAAAATATAAGGCAAAAAAACGTTTGCCGGGTCAGCTATAGTTAAATCATATAAATTTTAAAATAAAAGTAGCCTACATTACTCCTTATTACGAATTAAACAAATTACAAATCTATTTCAATACTATACATATTTATATTTTTTAAAATACTCACAATATACGGTAATATCCTATCCAAAATGGTCTCCGAACTGGAGTTCTCGCACAGCAGCTGCATAATCTCCAAACAATGCAACTTTGACGTACAGTGGTGCAAACCCCGGATGCAGGAAGTCACCAGGGAAGTGATCAAAATCAAACCCTCACAATCTGGTCCCAACTCAACCCTCTCAGGAGTCTTCTCAACCTCTTCTTCCACGTCAGTCATATCAACAGTCATCACTTTAAAACCGTCAGTGAGGGAGTCTATTTCAATGTTCTGATATTCCGTGGTCTCTTCGACCAGGTCTTGGTAATTCTTTGTGTTCGAGGGTTGGGTGAATATTTTGATGATATTTTTGATGTCCTGGTAGATGCGGGTTATTTTCTCGTCAGCCGGCATGATTGGTTGGGCGGAGAAAATCAGCATGTATGATTGGAGGAATGAATAAAAATATTCGGGGAATAATCTGCAAAAAAAAGTTTTATGTAAAATAAATATAATTAAATATCGTCGCGCCCTTATCCCCGAAGAGGTAGACAGAGGTTATGTCAAGCCCCTGTGGTCAAGCGTTGTAGGTCAGCAATGGAGGAATTGTAAATTTCATGAAACCAATATGAGGAAACCGGGTTCGTGTATCCGAATTTGATCTAATCGAAGATTGGGTCTAGACTCCATTCTGGGTTGCCGAGGGCAGAAATAGATAATCTGTTAAAATTTCAACTGTCTATCTATCACGGTACACGGCCTGCTGATAGACACACAGACGGACAGCAGAGTCTTAGTAGAAGAGTTTGGAAACGGAACCCTAATATGAAAAAAAAAATATTTTTCATACAAATATCCAGTTACATAGGTAAAGACCAAATATTATATTTTGTGTATGAAGTACTTACTTTCCCCGCGCTTCGTCTAAGTAAATCTCTGCACTCCGCCGGTCTTTTGGGTTTCTTTCTGTCATAGAATGTAATAAGTCTCGTAACTCCGGATCAGACCCATCCGGCAGGGTCATGGTGGAGGGACGACCTTCTCCATTACGATACGCTAGGAGTCCTGATAAATCTAAAGCTGGTGTACCATCGTTCCATAGCTCTAGGAGTGCGCATCTGCAACAATATATTTACATAATAATAGAAGAATATAAGTCACATTTCATCAACATTAAATTCTAAGAAAATATAAAATGTAAAACATATAAAAAGGTTATTATAATATTACATAATATGTAGATGATAAAAATACTTGGGATTAATTGCTACAATTTCTAAACTCCTTTTGTTGTATAACATTAATTTATAAAGAAATAGGAAAAAAGATAAGCCCGCTGAGTTTCTTTAGGAATTATGCATTTTCCAGCAGCCAAAAGTAGCCTATGTTCATTAGGAATATAGTCAACTTTTAATCGTAAAATAATTTTTCTAATTGGTCCTGTAATTTCGTAGCTAACACAAACAAACAATCAAATCATTCCTCTTTATTATATTAATGTAGATGGAATCATATTTTTTTTTGGCAATATTTCCAATTGCCTGTAGTTGCTATGTATTTTTAGTATTGTATTTTTTAATACTAGAATATATGTCTGGTTAATTGAAATTCAATACTATAAAAAAATCATTAGAAACAGGAGCTTAAGTACCCTGTAGAAAATATATCCATACTCGGCACTAATTCTCCACTGTTGCATGGTGAATCATTCAGAAGAAGTCCACCAGTACGGTCGTCGCTCTGGAAATATAACATCTTTTTTTATATCAAAGCAATAATAATATACTAATTTATACCATCCACATTTTGAATAACTATGAATATTCATATTTCATAACTATATTCAACTTCAATAACACTTGAATTGGCAGGAGGACCGTATGGCCTCCTGATGGTCGAGATGTAACATCACATATGTTAGCTTAGTGTTGTCGGCAGAAAGTATGAAGTGCCAAATGTCACAATTCCTATATACCTATAACTACCTATATATATTTTTTTAAACTTACCCCAAGTCTATTGCTTTCAGATGGACTGACAAATCTTTCTGGTGCTACATAACAAAGTCTTCTTCTTGAGGTGTCAAAGAAGTAACTGAAATCTGCTGGATTATCATCGGGCAGGAATGTCGGTTTAAATGATGCTATATCAGTCAAAAGCACCCATAGCCATGATGTTACCATTATATTTTCTAACTGGAAAGCCCAATATTCCATAGTTAAATAGTTGAACTTTTGGTGATGTACTTTTGTTGCCACTATAACAACAATACTAAAAGACAGCATAAAATAAACATATAACATTTTTTAGTTTCATAGTAAATAGTACAGAACCCTTCATGAGTCGTGACTAAATATAAGTCTTTTTTCTGTGTGTTCTGTTGAGACAGCCGAATATAAAAATGTCATGATTTAATATGTTAACATATTTAAAAAGACGAACCTTAATATCACCGTGACAAATCCCAAGCTTGTGCATTCTGTGCAGTGCATATAACACTTGAAAAGTTATCCATTTCTTCTCTAACACCGACAAAAAAGGCCGTGTCGACATACGATCGTAGACACTGCATTTGCAATATTCTCTTACCAGAAGACCTTGTTGCTCTGATTCTACTAGCTACAATGTTAAATACCCGTTAGTTCTAAATTAAATAAACACAAAATTATCTTTGACAAGTTTTAAGGAAAACCGTAATCGCAATGTAGCTATAATGTGACAAATTGTATGTTACTAAATATGTGATAGTAAAAAGCAACTCACAATGACTCTCTGAAATGGTAAACAGTTAAAAGCTGATGCTAATTGTTCTTTTATCTTTAATATTCTTTCTCGATGTTCTGCAAGCGGTAATGAAGGGTCCTGGGAGGCAAAAACTTTTACTACAACAAGCCCTTCACGTGTTCTCGCTCTGGCTACTTTCAGAAACCTTGTTGAGCCCAAACTGAAATTAAAATGTGAAAAAAAAATTAACAAAATATTTTAGGAATATATAATTTAATATACTTAAATCTTAAGATAGAAAAATTGTACCAAACTTGGCAAACTTGAGAGCTAAAAAATATTTTTTTATTACACTTAGCTTGCATTAAACAAATTTTAATAAAACATGCCCTTTGTTTCTTCTAGATAATTTTGGTATATTTTTTTTAATAAAAAATATTTACAAATTTGCATGTCACAATTACTTCCTCGCAATCCTCCAACCTAAGGCCAATTATTAATTTGTGAATTAAGTAAGATAAAAATCTTGATTCAGAATTACATTTACTTTTCTTAACAGTTGGAAAACCATACATATACATATAGATTTTACTGCCTCGCCTTTATTTAACAATGTAAACCCAATTCTCATAAATATAATATTAAAAGGTCCTAGACCTTTAAATGTTATCACTACATAGTAAAAAACAAAGTCGCTTTCTCTGCCCCTATAACCCTATGTATGCTTAAATCTTTAAAATTAGGCAATTGATTTTGATGTGGTTTTCTTAAATTGATAAAGTGATTCAAGAGGAAGGTTTTTATATATATAATGTGGAGTATATCCGTGCGAAGCCTGGACAGATCCATACATATACAGATAGGCCTAGACAGACAGTTATGGTATATAATATACATTATATGTAACAAGTTTATTAAATTTTCTAATTTAGTAGCTATATGGAATAATTTATGTGGTTTTGTTATCAACATGCACAGATTATGGTGAAAATCTGACCATTTAAAAAATAAAATACTACCATAATTTAAGAAACCCCATAAATAATATCTAATAAAAATCATACATAAAACACTAAGAACTTATTTATCACAATAATTGTTGGATTTGCAACACTTCGAGCATTACTAATAGTAGTCATTATTAATGATTGCTTTGCAATTATTGAATAAGAAGTCTAATATTTCTGAATAATTTTTATGTTTGCATAAATTAAATTATTAAAAAAAAACTTCAGGGTTAATGAAACAACTTAATGTGAGAAAGGTTTCTAAGCCAAAGAAAAGTAGTAAGACTTACGAGAATAAAAATGACTGCAGTTACTCATGAGTAAGATGAGAAAATATATTTATTTAAAATTAAGTGCGTGTTATTTTTAATAAAACAAAGAACGAATTATAATAATGAAACTTTCTATTATAGTCATTAGTGAACTCTTGAATTACCTTTGATCAAAAGTTAAATCTGCGTGGTCATTGAGATAATGCTCCACGGGATATATCTGTGAAGGCGCAACCCCTACGAGCTGGTTACCCATTATTTTGTTTTCAAATAAAAACAACTATAATATTATATTATGACTAGATTTTACAATTATTTTTTCGTAAGCTTGAATAGATTCAGCTAATAGCTCACATCTTTTTATAAAATTGTAATTTAATATGTTCTATATATATTTAAAACACAATACAATAAAATGTAGAAACAAAATGCAATATTGCAAAAATGCAAAGCACAAAACACAAAACAGCTTGTTTTGACAAATGACAAGTAAATGCTTTGACTTTTCGCTTTTGTCCTGACTTTGTTGTCAAAAAAGGGTCGTGGTTTTGCCCCCTTAGAACGTGTACTATCGACTCGACGCGATCGCGTCGTTTTGAGCGATTAGAAATGTCAAAGTCAAAAATTTGTACTAGGTTTTTTGAGTTTGACATTTTTAATCGCGCAAAACGACACGATCGCGTCGAGACAATAGTGCACGTTCTAACCCCTCTTATGCCTTAATGCGACTGGAAGCCATCCCCACAAAGAATAGAATAGAATAGAACCCCTCTTATTTCTCCTTATCTGACTTCATTTCAGACTAAAGATTAGGTTACATGCCTCACGTAGGTACCTAAGTATTAATAAATTCACAATTCACTTTAGACTTTGCCAGCCACTCTTTCTGCGAGTTTTGTGGCCTTGACAAAGTCAAAAGAGAGAGATATCTACGTTTAATATTCTGTTTTCGAATTAAATCTCGGGATAATATTATCATAAATTATAATAAATAAGGGCCTAATTATGCCTTTAATGAAGTCAATGGACTTAAATATTTCATAATTATATTATTTTCGTCATCAATCATGGCGAAATACCAGAGAATTAAATTCCAATGCAAAAGTAATCTACAATATTTTATTGGCCAGGAACGAAATATTAAATGTTTATTTATTCTACTAGATCACTACGTAGGTAGGTAGCTAACTTTTACGGAGCATACCACCTCATCGTTTTTATAACCTGTTCCTGGACTCTGTCATTTTAATTTAGTCTATGATTTGCCTTTTACAAATAGAGTGCAGTTTGAGTAATTCCACCCATTTTATTTTCCGTTTACTAGTGAATAAAAAGATAAAATGACTTCTAAAACCGATAAAGATAGAGCCAAACAAATACAAGATCGTTGTCAAAATATCTTAATACAATTATTAAAGGATGAAGATAACAAATACTGTGTTGATTGTGACGCCAAGGGTAAGGACCTTTTTCTTTTTTTCGGGAATTCAAGACTGAGTCACTTATTGTTTTAAAATTCCTTCTTTTATAAGCCATCATTGTAGAATATATTCATGCTTTTTTGTTTATGAATATAGAAACAAGAATAAAATACAATTAACTTAGAAATACATTAAAACATCAATACTGAAGTCATAATTTCTTATCAATAATTTTTTACTCTAAAAGAAGTTTTCTCGTATTTTCTCAAATTTACCGCATGTATGCTTAAAAAATAAGTATGTAGCTTCATTATAATTATTTTAATAAGGTGTATTCCCAACGTAAAATAATTTCTTGTGTTGTTGGTTCGTATTTAAAAATATCTAATCTATATATAATATCTAAAGTGCATGAGTTCAATTTGATTGAGCCAATTTCGTCAAAATTAATTAATCACTATAATATTAATATTAGCCTCAACCTAATGATTTTCTTCATTAAATAAATTCCTAGAAACGCCTTTAAGGTCATTTATCTGTAAACTAATAATATAAACTTTGCAAAAATATTTTTAATTTTAATTTTCAATAATAGTAAAATAAAAATAGAATGTGATATTAACCTTCATTTAACAAGTTTTGTTCTTTTTGACTAAATAATATTTTTTATTTAATATTCACTCTACACGGTACAAATATATTGCATGGTTGCTTTTTTATCTTACCAAGACAAAGTGTAGACCAATCTAGCCTCTATATAATAAACCCTAGTGACAATTTCAAATAACATCCTTTTCCTTTAATTACTTTTTAGAGTATTATACACAAAGGGAAATGATGCCCTATTAAGACTTTGCTGTCTATCTGTCAGTCACAGCATATTTAGATTGAATATTCATAATTTGGTTCTATTTGTGTAAACATGTGATAATTGTTAAAAAAACAAATCCCACAAGCTATAAACTATTTATATGTTACAAAAATATTTTAACCGTGATTTTATAGTTGATGTATAGGATACCTATTTTGTGTGAGTCGGAATAGCACTTGGCCAGTTTTTATATTGAGTTAGTACTGTAATAACACCTAAACAAAAATTGTAATTATATTTATCTAGAGCTATCAACATCGCCTCTGTGGTGTAATGGTACTGCTGTCGCCTGTTGAGACCGTTAGCAGTGTAGGGTCCCAATTTCAATTCCCAGGTCGGGCAACTTTTCTTAAATGTTTTTCAGATTATTCTGAGTAAGCATTACATTACCCAGGATTGGAATGTGCCCGAATTGGCGATAGGCTTGCCACCTATTACATCATGGCCCTAGTACCTGGGCTAATTGTGGGTATTCTACTATATCTACTGGATTTAAGAGTTGTGTATATATTAGCACACCTTAGCCTACCTTTTCTGAGATAATAGGTGTGAATGACATGAAAAGTGTCATAGATATTAAAAATCTAATATTATTTTTCATGCTAGATTATTGTGCAATTTGGCCAGAGATATATTTATTTCTCAAAGCAGAGTATTATTATCTAAACTTTTATTGAGAAGAATAGTCTGATCTGATATTAATTTAATACTATTTTTTGACCAAAAACCCACACTAACACTTGATTTTATATGACTCAGCTCTTGGCTGTTTTCCAAGATTACATCTATTCTAGTTATCTAGTTCTATTAACTTATTTCTCCTTAGGGTTCTATAACAAAATTTATTCAAATTAGTTCAACCATTCTAATGTGAAAAGAGAATGTACAACTTTACATTTTAATATTAGTTTAAAAATTACCTCAGTGTCTAAACAAAAAAAACTTGACCAAAAGAATATTTATGACTTTCTTGAAATCAATGAGTACAAGCTAGTTTTTGGAAAAAAATGATCCTGTCAATTTTGAATGAAAAAATGAATCCTGAAAAAACAAACACACATTCCTGTTTTTAGGGTTCCATTCCAAAAGGGTAATAACAGGACCTCTATATAAACATGCACTAAGACTTTGTTGTCTGTCTGTCTGTCACCAACCTGTATATATCATGAACCATGATAGCTGGACCACAGACTACAACAAATACTAAAATATAGAATAAAGTAAATATTTAAATGAACTTCTATGCAATGTACAATCTAACCTGAACAATAGATGTTGCTATCCACATTTATGCATTCATATTTAGATTGCTGTAAAGGCAATGATTAGAAGCTTCATAAATCTCTTTGCTGTTATTTTATATATAATGGATGGCATGTAATAGATATTTGTGTGCAAGTCTGGCTTGCACTTGGTCGGTTCTTTAGACTGCTAGAGATTAGAGATTAGAGATAGTTAGACGAGATGAAAATTCTTGAGTGGCTGCGTTGACGAAATTCATGTCATATAAACGCTGCCTTATTATTAACATAAATATGAATGTAGTAATGTTAATATGGTTAAAATATTACAAACCATACACAAGTTATAATATTAATCATAATAATAAAAAATAATTAAATATTTTACAAATAATAATGTAAATTATAATTTTCTGTTAGCAGTTTCAATGTTAAACCAATTTGAATGTGTGAGTTTCAGGTCACGGCCTATCAGTTGCAAATTGGCTTAAATGAATGACCAATATTTTAACTATGCGAGATGGATATCTTCAGTTTCATGTTTAATTATAACATATTTTGACCCACCATTGGTGAAATATAACTTACCACTTATTGTAATACAGTTTTTTTTTTATATTGATACACATTATTGTAAGAGTTATCCTGTTTGTCTTAAAATGGATAGCTTGCTAAGTGTTGCTAAGCTTAAAACTCAAGAATGCCTGAAACAATTTAGCTATGTAAATCATTTTACATAATCCTTCAAGTGCCTGAATGATTCTTTGTGGTAGAATATGTTGGTATAATTAAAAACTTTTGTTTTGTTACTACTTTTAAACACACACTCAGCAAATAAATAATGTTAATTTCATTTCATTTATTTAAGATGTATAGTATGTATTAATATTTTTTAGCATCACAATTTTTTTTGTTGTATATAAAAATCAAAGGGACAAGATACATGCTGATCTTTATTCTACCAATGATAACGGTATTTGAAATTAAGATGATACCAGAACAGACATAAGAGTTTTAGTTGAACCTAGGTAGTGCGTGCAAGCTGATCAGCCATAGCTGATTTATGGTTTAATAACTAGAACACAGACTTTACATGGCGTCTACGCATCGATCACGCGGCGGCCGCGCGTCCTCGCTGGAATATTATCAAAAATTTTAATATTTAATCGGGAATAATCTGCAAGTTCAAGTAATATGCAGCCACAATTTTCTTTTTTACTTTAATTTCCAATAAGTGTGAGCTACTAAAGCAACATATGAAATGATCCCGGGTCACAAAGGTTGCGAATATCCGAGGGTACCGCTTGCGCTTCCGCGCGGCCGCCGCATAGTCACCGCGTGGCAATTATTCGTGTCATATAAAAGCGCCCCAATAACTGCTTGACTTGTTGCGCCGAGTAGTGGGAGAAGGTTTTGGAGAATGATTTTCTTTTCTATGATATAATAATAGTACAATTCGTTCCATTTTTACAGGTCCTCGCTGGGCATCATGGAACCTTGGTATTTTCCTATGTATTCGTTGCGCTGGCATCCATCGGAACCTGGGCGTCCATATCTCCAAGGTCAAGAGTGTTAACCTAGATTCATGGACTCCAGAACAAGTGGTATGACATGTAGTTTATAAAATTTCTAAAATTACTTTAAACTTATTTATATATGTGACGCAACAATGGCAGATTTTTGTATATCATTTTGTAATACCTAACATGAATTATTTAAAAATTCTAATGGCATATCTTTATTTATGTATGTATTTTCATTTATGTCGACTTTTGTATAATTTTACATATTCATATACACTGGAGTTATGAATTCTCTGAGTAGATAAAGAACTAAAGTCACATGTGTAGTTGAGCGTAGTCGGTGTCCAACTTTATTGCACGAGGTTCCGGGTTCGATTCCCAGTTAGAACTATGAGTTTGGTCAATCGTAGCTGCATATGTATATACCTCTGCCTACCTGTTCGGGAATATGGGCGCGGCAATATATGTTATTACATATATATGTTATATGTAATAACATATATTACATATAATATATATATACGTTGCAAATTTAAGACCTCTTATGTGTAAAAAAAATCGATAAAAACTAATTATTACTACTGTTATTCTGCAGATGTATCTTCAACAAATGGGCAACTCCCGAGCTCGGGCTGTGTACGAGGCAAACTTGCCAGACTCCTTCCGCAGACCTCAGAACGACTCGTCATTAGAGGCATTCATCCGGGCTAAGTACGAGACGAAGAAGTACATTGCTAAAGAATGGGTTCCTCCAACGATTCCTAAAGTGAATTGGTGAGCCTGACAGTTTTTTTATTTGACTTAGTAGATCTACAGCTGTGATGCTACAGTTATAGTTATATATTTTTTAAGGGCTTAGTAGCAAGTCTAAAAACTCATTTCTTGGTAGGCAGAGTTGTGCTTGTATATCCACGACTCGTGAGATTAGCCAAGGTACACGGGCCCATGACGTGATAGTAGGTAATCCTATCGCCATTTCGAACACATTCCAATCCCGGGCAATGTAATGCTTATTCAGAATAATCTGAAAAACTTTTAAGAAAAGTTGCCACAACAGACAGGCGACAGCCGTAGGGTTACACCACGTTTTTTACACATGTTTGTCAAACAATTACATGCTCTCTGAGGCTTTCCTTTCTTTACTGCTCCGAGAGAGAGACCTTTGTTGACAAAGCTTCCTTGATGAAATCCAGTTTAAGATGACTATACATTTAAAGAGTTGTGTACCTTCCGGGTTACATTTTATGATATGTTTAATATATGCGACTTTTTATCAAACAAAAAAGACTAATTGAAAATAGACTGTATGTTAATGAATTATAGCCGTGTTTCCATTTTAGTTTTCTCCTCTCTTCCAAGGAAACTCTCATAAGTAAGCGGAATAAAAAGGAACCTTCTTCGGAACGCAGAGTACACTTCAGGCTCAGTAGCCAGACAAAAACAGTGTGAACAGACAGACAAATATTCTAATGACATCAGGAACATGCTTCGCAGCTTGTTTTTAGTTGCCTCAATATATTTTTTTGGTGTTGTCCATATAGAAGGTAAAAATGGGAAACAAATGTGATATTTTGCCGTTTCTATACATAATGGTACGGAACCTTTAATGTCCCAGTCTGATTCCCACATGGCCGACTTTATATCTTTAACGCATAGAATTCGCTCTTCTACACATTTATTATATGTACAAATGGATTTCAGTTCTACCACCTGTTATCTCTGTCTATAATTAGATTCTCTTATCTTACTTACCTATTCATAAATATTTTTGAAGCGGAAAATATGATATGAATTATTACTACATAATAGTCTAAATTTCAAGTAGGAAAAATGTATAATGGTCTATTTATTTATTATGTAATATTGGGCATGTAATTTTAAGTTTAATAAATAAATAAAATTGGAGTGCCTATGTAATATTAAAATAATTGCTTTTTACTAAATGCATATGTGTGTTTACAAGGTACACATACCAAAAATGTATATTTTTAGAATTTTTGTCTGTTTGTTTATTTGTACCCGCCAAGCTCTGAAACGGTTGGACCGATTTTGAAGAAACCTTCACTGGCAGACAGCTAAACTAATCCTTATTAATGCATGGGCATTGAGACATGGGCTACTCTTATTTTAGAAAAGTATAAAATAAAATAAATAAAAACAGGGACGAAGTCGCAGGCATAGCTAGTCTATACTAATATTATAAAGAGGAAACCTTTGTATTTTTGTATGTTTGTATTGAATAGGCTCAAAAACTACTGGAC
>DVZL01005648.1:0-11909 GCA_018236625.1 Lasaia peninsularis
ACTATCTGGCGTAAAGTGACGCGATAACTATGGTACTAGAGTGGCCGCGGCGCCACGAAATTTTGTAGGTACTTATCCCTGTAGGTACGGCCGAGTGGCGGAGGCCTAGCTAAACAGACACTAAACAGTAAACAGACTTATATGCACTTTTTCCTTTCAAACACACACTTGTACTATTCCACAATATTTATTATTTTTATACTAGCTGTGCGCGCGACTTCGGTTTCAGAGATAAGCGGGTACAAACAAACAGACAAACAGAAATTCTAAAAATTAAAAATTTCTAAAAATTAAAAAGCGGTAATTTTAATATTACATACAGACACTCTGTGATGTCACGGTACAGATGTCGCCTGTTAAGATAGTTAGCCACGTAGGGTCCCTGATTCAATTCCCAGGTCGGGTAATTTTTTTTAATGTTTTTCAGATTTTTCTGAGTAAGCATTACATTGCTCGGGATCTGAATGTGCCCGAAGTGGCGATAGACTTGCCACCTATCACATCAGGGCCCTAGTACCTTGGCTAATCGTCGGTGTTCTAGTACGGGATGTAGGGAATGTACGGGACTAACGAGTCGTGAATATACTAGTACACCTACCCCTTCAGGGATAATAGGCGTAAAGGTACTTTTTTTTACAGACACTCCAATTTTATTTATTTGTATGGATTGTAGGACCGTGTGGTACGAGTTACTATGTGGCGAATATCCCTTCAAGGGGCAACCTCACGAAGCAATAATATGGCAAGTTGGTAAAGGAGTCAAACAATCGTTGGCCAATATGCAAGCTTCCAGAGATATTAAGGTAAATACAATAATCAAATTATAATTCACTAAATCTCCTCCCGCGGCTTCGTCCGCGTGAATTATTTTATTAATATAAATAGATAACTTTCAAAGAGCCCATTTTTTTCCTATTGCGTAAAAACATACCCTCTTTTTAATGTAGTCGGTTAAAAAGTAGCCTATGTGTTATTATCATTAAAGTTTTTTGTGAAAGAGTAACAAACATACATACTTGCATAAATCCATCCACATACTTACAAACTCATATATCAATGAATACTCAACTATCAATGAACGACAAGAAATGCTAAAGTTCAAGTGAGTTTTTTTTTGCTTTCAGTAAAAAACTTTCTTCGTTCTCGTTCTTTGGTCTTACAGCCCATTTTACAGTACTTAACAGTACTATGCCTAGTCATTGGCATACAACTATTATATATAAGGATTTTGAAATTTAGTATCAAATAACTTAATATATCCATTATAATTCTAGTCCAATTAAACATTATACAAAATCAATTACAATTTACAAATTTATGTTATAACTAGTTGTGCTCGCGACTTCATCCGCGTTTTCATTTAATTTAATTTCCTAAAATAAAAGTAGCCTAAGCTGTTCTTTATTGTCGGTTTGCCGGTGAAAGTTCCGTCAAAATCGGTTCAGCCATTTCATATATTAGCGGGTACAAACAGGCAGACAAACAAATATTCTAAAAAATACTATTTTGGTATATGTACCATGTATATATTTTAATATTACAGACTACCGAATTATTTATTTGTATATATTATTATTAACTAGCTGACCCGGCGAACTTTGTGCCGCCTTAGCGTAGCAATGATGCACTACTTTCCATGTTTCCGAACAAACGATGCTCTTTCAATATAGTCTATGGCTGTGAATGACATTGACATTCGCTACGCGCGTTTTTTAAAATATGCAATATATTTTTCAATATTTCTGAGAGATTTTCTTAATATTTTTTTCCGTAAGGACCTTCTCCTAATTATAACAAATACAACAAAAAAAGAATTAGTGAAATCAGTCCAGACATACACGCGTGATGCCGTGACCAACGAAAACGGGTTTTATTTATATATACGAGTATATAGATTACATACGCATAATTTCAATAGCTCTATTAATAAAAAACGATGATGATGATTTGTTAATGTAATTTCCAGGACATCCTCATGTTATGCTGGTCATACCGTCACACAGAACGTCCAGACTTCCCCCACTTGTTGTCCACACTGGAGAAGTTGCCCCGCAAGCGTCTAGCGCGCTCTCCCTCCCACCCCGTACACCTGTCTCGCTCTGCCGACTCGGTGTTCTGAGGACGGCGGGCGCGCGCGGTATGCGTCAGACCATAGACTATACACAAACATATACACCAACATAAAATATACACAAGATCAATGCTAAAAATACTCATCAAACGACACATCGACCAAAAATAATTATACAAAAAACTATACTGGCAGAAAATAAACATACAAAGTATTTCTTTTTTTTTTAATTGTTGTATATTGTTTACTGTGCTCGGTATTTCTTAGGCATTTTGTTTGTTTACCTCGTTGATCCATTGATTAGCGTACACGACCCACGAAGTTGGAGTTCGATTTCCAGATAGGGACTTGTGTGATACAAATTTATATGCTCCTATAAATATTATTATTCTACCAACTAATAATAAAGGAATAAAATTTGCTTACTTTGGGATCAGATCAATTCGTATAATTTCTCCATAGATATTTATTTATCAACTAGCTGTGGCTGCAACTTCGTCCGCGTTTTTATTTAATAATTTATTTTATAGATTTCTTAAATAAGGCGTTAGATATTACATCAACTGTCTGTCAGTGAAGTCCCGACAAAATCGGTCCAGCCGCTTTATAGATTAACGGGTACAAAAAGACACAAACATTCTAAAAAAGTTGTTCCTTGTTAATATTTATATGCATGTAGTGAGCGGTTATTTTAATATTACATACAGACACTACAATTTAATTTATTTGAATAGATACTGGAATGCATTTCTAATATCTAAAGTCATCTTTTTTTTTTTCTTAAGATAATTACTTAATCTTAAATTTTCCAAACAATAATGCTTGGGTACATTATAAAAAACAATGCCTAAGAATAAAAATAGCATGCAGTGATCAATTAAAGTAATACTTTGTGTGAAAACAAACAGGCATATAATATGTTTATAAACATAGCGGCATAACTTGACATTGGTAGAATTCGGATTTTATTGTACTGTTACATTTAAAAGATAGAAATGGGACCCTAATACTAAGATCGTTGAACATCTGCCTGTCACCAAACGGCATCTCACTAACCATCCTAGATAGACAGTTTAAATTTCCAGTTATGTGTTTCTGTTACCGCAGTAACAACAAATACTAAGAATCGCAATAAAATAAATATTTAAGGGGGCTCCCATACAACAAACGAGATATGTTGTTTGATGTTAAAAACTGCAATATGTATATGTAATATTTAGTTTAAAATAAACAATTAAAATAATAACAAAGGGGGTTCCTTTCAACAAAGTTGAGTTTTTGCTAAGTTGCTCCCCTATTACCAATAGATGTCGCTATCCATATTAGCCGTTTTTATTAATAATAGTACAAAACACTTTATACGTGAGTCTTATTTAAGTTTAAATCGGTGTGAATATTCTATATATTATTATGTATATTAGTATCGGGGACTGAAACACAAAAAAAATCTGCCTGAAGTTATGTCGTATTATGAAAACTCATATTATGCGCCTAGCCTTATACAAATCATATATAAACATAAAACATCGATTAACCGCTCGTGCAGACATAAATAGGCTCGTAAATGTCTTATCCGTGGTCTAATAATACACTGTCTACTGTTTACTTGACACCGAGTGACGTCATTGAAATGGCGAATTAAAACTGAAAAAAATCGAATTCAATTTGATTATTATGTCGTCAAGATAAATGATTTGTTTTTGTTCATATTTCAAAAAGTACTGAGCCAATTGATGATATATACAAATACATATGGGACCATCATTCAGCCATGCCGAAGAAAATTAGTTTTGTAAAACCGGTTTATACTTGCCGGAAATAGACAACAGGAACAATCAGTCGAATATTATGATAACCTTTGTAAACTTGATGACGTCACCCTGTGTTCCAGCAGTTCGATACAGGCACAGTTATTATTGTACCATGATATTTATTAAGAAATGTACCTTTGTAGTCAATGTAAGCAATAAACTTTTGAATCAAAGCTTTGGCACCGAAAGATGGCGCCACATGCATGAATCCTTTCACAAATATGTACAACTTCTATGTAAACGCTCGTTCATGCGATCTGCTCACTGCAACTATATTATATCGACAAATGTAGACTAAATATTTTGTGTACAAGGGATTATACTTTCATCAAACAATAAGTCAATAATATCGAATCTTTACTTCGTATCTAACAAATATTGTTTGTTAGAAGTTTGAAAACGAAAAAGAAACGAAAGTCGCATGTGTGAACGCTAGGTGAGATGTATTGTTGCATTAATTACTTTTAATTATTCATATTTGAATGTTAAAAGTATTCAATTCTCTCAACACTTCGGAGATACAATATTTTAAGTTAAATATCTGTATTCCTTCTATGATAATAAAATGGTGAATATGTATTAAAATCTACGACGTACCTACTTGAAAAAAAATCGAATTAAGTCGATTTTGTATTTGTCGCTATATAAATATATAGTTTACAAAATATCAAAGATATCTATTGCATACTGTTCTCTTTTGGACACTCGAAGTAACCATATTCTGTGCAATATTACTCAAGTAATTACAGACTATTTGAGATTCGAATAATGTTTCCTATGTGTTAATTTGAATTGTGACTATTGTTCGTTCCCGTTGAGGAAAACAATGACGTCATCAATCTAGCAAAACCTCGACCATTTAGATTGCAGAAATTCTGATTTTCTACGATTTGATTGGGTAGTATTGTCAGCCTGATGTTGACACAAACTATATAATACGAACGAACTGCAGCAGTGGAATCTTCATTGAAATATAACCTTTAACATGTACACAGGGCTAGTTGTATTCAAGATATGAACTGAACTGTTTTAGGCCATAATTATATTTTTTTGTACATTTTATAATAGAAAACTGTCGAAAAAGATACTTTTTTAATAAATTTTACTGTGCACTGACAAGTTCTATATTAGAACTTGAATTTATGGTTGCGCAAAGATAATTTTGTACCTTCGGAGCAATCTATGTGTAAAACTCAAGTTGATAGTCCATGTTCTAAAAAGCATTATGGAAAAAATATAATAAAATGAAATAGAAGGTAATAAAAATACAATAAATTTACTACAAGCTATAATAATAACATAGATGTACTAAATGTTTTTCTGATCAAAGGATAAAATTTTCCAAACCATAGCCAATAAATAGAACTGAAAACAAGATATGTCACGTGTTTAATTTTGTTTCTTTAGATCGCTAATGATATAAATAGATAGCGCTATAACAAAATTTTATACAACATGACAGTTAAACTTGAAAATCACCAGAACAGTTCATTGAATATTAAGAATTCATAGCCCCCAAGTCAAACTAACAGGTGATCATCAGGGTTTATAATAAGATCTAAACATATATTCGCTATCATTATTACGCCATATTCAGATTCTTAAACGGGTACTCTTAAACTAAGGGAATGCAAAAAAATAAAAATAAAAAAAAATGTCAATCGTGATCTCTGGTTTATAGATTATATTTTCTTATTTAATGTAAAAGTTGACTGCGTTGTTGATAGTTGTAAATATTGTAAAGTGTTATTGGATTTTTGTGAGATTTAATATATTGGGTGCAAATAATCAAAAAAAGCAATATGTTCTAGTTTTTATAAGGAATGTAAATGAATAGCATCTTCAATTATAACAATTTTTATTGTGCTATTTTTAAGCTAGCATTACTTTTATAAACTAACACTGTTGTGGTTGCTTAATTATACAAAAATTAATATGATTGATTGGAGATGAATATATAGAGCTAAACAGAAATGTATTGCAAAAAATAGTGAAGAAAGCTTCTCTAAATAGAACTCTTAATAAAATATGTTAATTTTACTTCCTTTTGGTCCGGGTCCCATGCCTAGGTTAACATGACCACTGGTGATAGAGTGCTGTGCAGTAACTCGCCCAGATAGAGATCCACTGCCATACCTACTCCTGCTACAACGTGTCACCTACAACATCTATGGCGTCTATAGGCCTTGGTTAATTTCTTACCATCAGGAGATCCTTATGTTTGTTTGCCGTCTTATTCCATAAAAAAAAATGGTATTACATTACTAGACAGTATCAAAGATTTCTTATTGTATAGAATTTCTACAAGTATTTCTCGAAATATAAGCTTTTTTAAGTGCAAATGAATTTAATAGAGGCACATATATATCAAGAAACTCAGGTTACCTTGGCATGTTACAGTGAAGTGACTTTTTATATACAAATATTATTAAAAAAAATAAATATAGCTGTTTTGATCTTAATTTCTATTTCGCCAAGACTAATGGGAGCTGGAGGGATTTAAATCTTAGATTCTAAAGCAAAGGTTAGACTTCACAATGTCAGATGTTAAAAACATTTTTCATTGATGAAAAATAAAGTTGCTATACAAATGTTTTTTTAATCGGAATCTGATGCTGAATATCTGATTTCAAATATCACTCGTCTAACCAGTTAACGTATGTATTTTGTTTTTGCTTCACATTTGGTGGTTTATGTGTTAACATTTATGTTAAAGTAATTAATGATATTGTATATAATAAATACTATGTGTAAAATCCGTTGCATGGATATTTTACGACTGTTACAGAATAGTGTATTATTAAAACCCTTTGCATCCAGTAGATTAAATACTACAATTTAAAGTGTTGAAAACTAGTTAATAATTATGTCTTGAACTTTGTTAAAATCTAGTGCAATTTCATGGTAGAAAACAGAAATGTTTTAGATTGTTGTAAACTGACCATTTCAGACTGTGAATTACCAAGCTTTTACATGTTTTGTTTAGATTTACTTACGACCTAAAGGAATATTGTTTTCAATAATACAATTTGTAAATGCTAAAATACGACTTTATTGCTATCACAATAAAGTTGTGGTTTGACTAAAATGTTGGTGTTAACACTATGATCCTTCAGGTGCTCAAATCTAAAACTTTCTTGATAAGTTATACTAATGTTGTAAGTTAGTAAATTTATATAAGTTTTCATCCATGAGATGGCACTTTTATTGCTCTGAACCTCAATATCTCAATATTTAGGATAAAGTTGGACTTAACTTTTAAATAAATTTTTCAGAATCCCGTGATTTGTATTATATATGATAATAAAAATCCATGAATGGATTTGTAAATAATTATTAATAGAGAAGAACATTCCTTTCGAGTAGTTCTTTGTTATTCTATTGTGTAGTCCTAATTTGTACTTAGTTGAATTTATAAAATCACCTAATCTCCCAAACATAAAAGCTCTTCTTACCTATACATTACAATAGAAAATATTGTGACAAGTTTGACATTATTATAAAGTACTATTTAATGAGCAATAAAAGAAATTGAATGACTCTAAATAATAAACGACAAGTAAGTATGTATACAAAACATAACTTTATACTGTAAATAATATTTTTTTAAATGAAAATAAAAAAATATATTATTTTGCAAACTCCCACTAAAAAATTTGTTTTCGATTATCAAATTTTTTTTTAAATTTTCAATTACAGATCCAGTGTGCATTGTTTTAAACAATAAAAAACACTAAGATAATTGCTTGTTGTCAACTAAAATCTTCAAGATTAACCAGTTGGTAACCCCTAGCTTTTATAAAAATAAGTTCTGATTCTTTAAAATCGAATGACATTGTTTTTTTAAATAGGACTATTTTATTTATTAGTTACCGTTTGTAAATCAATTTATATACAGAGAGGCTTTTGTTAGGTCCATTTTAGACTGAACTAAGAATATGTTATTTTCAACTAAATATATAAAAAAAATTAGTAGATAACTGGATTTAACGAAGTTATAATTTATAATGATTAAAATAAGTTTCTGTTTATAAATAAAATCAAATCTATCTTAATACCAAATACATTAATTTTTTTAATAAATTACTAATTTTCCTTTCCAATTAAAATTTTTACATATTTATCACTTGTTGCCACTTATAACTTTATGTTATGTAATACATTATATTTTTTGTTCTTTAATGCAATACCTACCATAATTCTCGACTGATGGAAAAGTCAGACAGCCATTTCATTTATATGAATATTTATTTTAAATGTTACAGATATTTCTCCTTCTTAAACAATATGTACATGGTTGTTATGATATCGAACTAAATATCCATGTATTTATGCAAATTAAAATAATTATTTTTGACGAAACACATATTTTTAATCATTGTGGTCCATTGTTCTTCAGATGTTAAGACAATAGATTATTTACTTTTACTATAGCTAATTGAGATATAATTCAACAAAATCCAGATATCTACCATAAAAAAGTACTATAAAAAGTGCACTCATAAATTAAGACTATTTTTATTTGTTGAAAAGAAATGTGTATTATAAATAAAAAAAAGTTTTTCTTTGAGCTGTATAAATATTTCATCTACATTATTATCTTTAATTGTAAGAGTGATAAATGGGCTCATTGTTACTTTATTATGTACTAAATTATTAAATAAATGATAAACTTTATTCTGGTCAATCAACTCCTATTAAATAATTAGTTAGTTGTTGTAAATTTTAAATAAGTGCCACAATATTTTGTATATAGGGTGTGTGGTGTGGCTTAATTGAATTTTAGTATATTAAAATATTTATTTATCATGGTTAGTATCATTGCTATTTGCATCAGTTTATTGAACTATTTCCATGAAATGTCCGTTTTCAGAAACAAAGGTTTGTGTGCTGGTAAAATTTGAAAAAGCATTTGGAGAGAACAGAATATCCTATTAATCTCTCATACATTGTCTATAAAGTTGTGAATTGCAACAAAATTCTCTCGACACTTCACAATACTATCTTGACCATGATAGCATCACATTTTTGAAGGAAAAAATTATATATACTTTGTCTCTAGAAACATGACTTTGGTGTACTATATTCCCATATTACTTTGTATTTGGTTAGTACTCTGTCAATTTTTTTGGTCATTGACAAAAAGTGTAATAAATCTTGTGAGAATATTAAAATATTTATGGTAAACCTATTTTGTCTATGAAAATTGGATTTTTAAATATATTAATTTTATTTCTGAACTGATGTAAATAGTTGTATTGAAATGTACAGACAGTTTCCCAACATTGTAGTTTTACATATGTATCCAGATTTCCATTGATTAGGTTAGCTGCATTTGCCAAAATAAATTTCCCATCACTGTTTTTTGTTGTTTTATTTTAAAATTTATTATACCATTACAAATATAAGCTAACATTTGGCATAAGAAAATGTACTTAACACTTTTAGCATAATATAAGTATATATTATCCATGGTATTCTTATGCAGCTGTTACATGAACAGTAAAGTGCAGTTTGTTAGTGTGTTTGGTATTTAATATAGATTGTATGGTTAGAAAGATTTTGGTGAATTTTTAAGTATTAGACTTCATAAATGTTTGAATAAACTCTACTAAAGTATGATATGAATGATAGGATGAAAATGTCCTATGTTGTAGGGGTAAGGGGGAGTTTCATCCAAATATTGTTTTTATTTTTGTAATACTACAGAAAATTAAAACTACATAAAGGCTCATATTGCATCGAAGCAATATGAGTATTAATTTTCTTTGTATGCATTAATTTTTATACACACCTTACCTTTGACTCATGGGGTCTTCTGTATATTTGAACTATTTCTATTTCTATACTATAGGCTTAGTGCCTGTGATTTTGATCAGAAATATATGATGTATGGCACTACTTAACGTAATTCATAACATGAATAATTTACTGTGTTAGTGATTTTTATTACTTTTGTACGTGTCAAATTACTGCACAAAGCCTTGGGCAACTGAAAGTGTAACATCATACAATGTTTTTTATTGGTTTGAAAAGCAGTAACAAGAAGCTGATGGTAAGAATCTAGATGCAGCAAATAAAGTTATGATACAATCTTAATTTAAAGTTTGGATGTTACGCCTCTTGTTCAAATAAATTTAAAACTTGTTCCAACACAAATTCTCACATAAAAAAACAACCAATACTAAAGTAATCATTTTATTAATTATGTTATATATCCAGCCAGAACACTGGCTATATTTGAACACATGTTTTTAATATCCTCATCACTCAAATATTCGGCACCCAATATTGCATTCCCTACTGCTATTGCTTCCCTAGTAGTTTTTGCTTTTATCCAAATTCTTCCATTCATCCCAGCAGCTATTTCGAATGGCCATTCATTTTTTATAGAGTCTATTAAAGGGCAAGTTGGACTTAATATCTTTCTTATAAGATTCAAGGAACATTTAAAGACAAAACCATCATTCAACACACCCAAACGTCCTTTTTTACCTTGAGAATCTACACATACTAGTTCCGGTTCCATGTCTTTACTCGCTACTAGCATTTTAGCATACACGACATCTCCAACTACAACATCTGGCCTATTTTTCTTCGTCGCTCCTTCAAACGAAAGATATGATAAAGCTGCGGTACAACTAGCTCCTACATCCACGCGAAAAATGTCACCAGCTTTCTGTACCACAACACCGATAACATTCTCTCCCCTTGACGGAACATAGCGTTTCTGATAACTATCTACCCAGTAAGTACAAGGATTCTTTTTCTTCAATATTCCAGCTTTTGTAACAAACACATGATCTATTTCTTTGCGTAGTCCTGGTCCAATCATAACCTTAGATTTTGAACCTGCATCGAATATTTCTTCGCAATAATCACCGGGTAATACAACGTCACCAATAGAAACTTTCATTTTGCAATGTTATTACATTACACTTATAATAAAATTTTAAGTTAAAATGATATATAGTAATTATTGGAAAAACAATTCAAATTTGTTATGAGATTTGACGGCGGAATCTTGACAAATGACAATTGACAAGTAACCATAGAATAAAGATAATAGATGACAGGTGCAGACTTTATAATTAAAGTACGGTATCTAAAATATTGTTTCCTTCCAAATTTTGCGTGATGTCCCTATGTAGGTAATATCCGTACCGTGTTGGTCCAGGTTCCGATGTAGAAAAGGCCAACTGCCTTTCACCCAGGCAGCTCATAAGAGGCGAGCACAGGGTCTAATGTCACCAACACCGTGACATTGACTAGGTGTAGAGTCTTGCACGACTCGCCCGTATTGATACAACCTCCTTACCTATTCCTGCCACAATAGCGCCAGTGCTCATCGTTGTCGTGTTCTGGTTTGGAGGGCAGGGTAGTCGGTAAACTTACTAACGCGAGAGGCTTACCATCCCAGCCTCAGGTTGGCAACGCACCATTTCCACCTATGGTGTCTACATATGACGTGTATTTCTTACCATCAAGAATTCCGTTTGCTTGTTTACTTTCTAATATCATAAAAAATAAATTAAAAAAATGCAAGACTGTAAATCTTCAATTAGCAATGGCGTAACAGCTATACCGTTCAAGGCCCGTGGCAAATTCATAGGATGGGGAAAACTCCCCATTAATAATTAATTAATTAATTAATATGACTATAATGCAAGTTGTTACGGACATTCAACCAAGAATTTAATTGAATTTATAAAAAAAATTTGTCTTGGTGGGAACGCGGAATGGAGCGGATCGTGATATCTGGCAGTGAAAATTGTCGTTTCATGTACCTACACGCCAAAATTCCACAAAATTTCTGGTAAAGTTTCCACGCCTTTACCAGAAGTCTGTCATCTCATTTTCCATTGAATCACCTTATCAACCTCATCTTCCATGGATATACCATCATTGATTAAAAATAAAAAAACGAAAGACTTGTCAGTATGGACTCAGTTCCTTTGCCTTTCCCATTTGGGAGAAACATAATAAAAAAATTAATTAAAATAAATAATAGTTTAAAAAAAACTAAA
>DVZL01005649.1:0-11908 GCA_018236625.1 Lasaia peninsularis
AAAAATTGTACTAGGTTTTTTATATCAAACTCAAAAAACCTAGTACAATTTTTTGAGTTTGACATTTCAAATCGCGCAAAACGACGCGATCGCGTCGAGACGATAGTGCACGTGCTAACCCCCCTGGAGATACACAGGAGTAATAGGATTCCGTTTTTGTACGCAACCTTAAAAATATTAGCCGAATTGAGAACCTCTATCTATACACGTCGAGACGATAGTGCTCATTCTAACTCCCCAGGCTGTATCTCGTAAACCGTGATAAATAGACAGTTGAAGTTTTTACAGATAATGTATTTCTGTTGCCACTATAACAACAAATACTGAAAACAGAATAATATAAATATAAAAAAGGTTGCCCCCATACAAAAATGTAATTTTTCGCCGTTTTTATAGAAAATGATGATAGCTAGACAAAATTTTTACAGATGATGATGATAATACTAAAAACAGTATTAAATTTATATATATGAACGGTGCTCAAATATCAAAAACGAATTTTTTTGCGGTTGCTATAGATACGGAACCCTTTATGCGCAAGTCCAACTCGCACTTGACGGATTTTTTTTATATTTTCGTTTCGCAATTATTTTGTCAATTTCGATTGTATTTTCAAAATTCTTGTTAAGTTATATAGGTTATGTTCTGGATAATATAAATTAGATCCAAGTAGAGATTTTTGAGTTACGACACGGTAATGAAAGAACAATAACTAATTTCTTTTACATACATTTATTAATAATTTACAAATTTTATATTATTTTAGATTATCTATTTATTAAGATTATTTAAATACTGGCTGGAAGTAAAACAGTCTGACGCGCATCCACCGACAAATATTTTCTTCACATATATTAAATTCTAGAATAATAAAATTCTTTAAAAGATAAACTGTTCTGGCAAAATATGTGGGAATATTATAATTAACGGAATTCATAATGTTATGTAATAAGTTGATTTAGAGCAATGAAATGTTAGTAAAGGTCATAGAAGTCAACGTTTTCGAGTGCAACTACCCCTACTTATTGTAAACTTTAGAGATATTACGTCACTAAAACTGTGACTACTTATTAGATAATTAGTCTTTGCCACTGTCATGTTTTGGTTTGCAGTCATTTGATGTATGTTCAACTTAGAAACTTTTATTAGTCGTAGTAGGCTACAAATTATTAATATACTTAATATCTATATACCTAGCTTTTTATATACGTCCGTCTATATGTTTTCCTATTACAACTCCTTTTCAACTTATTCATATTGACCATTGACATTGACCGCCTTGTTGGCCGAGGGGCTAGCGTACACGCCTAGACCCCACGACTAACCGCGAGGCTCGGGTTCGATTCCCGACGGGGACAGACATTTGGGTGATGAACATAGATGTCTGTATTTCCGGGTCTGGGTGTTTATTAAATTTATTCTTGTATCTATTTAATTATTCCTATGTATTAGTATCGTTGTCTAACACCCATAACCCAAGCATATACTTTGGGATTAGATGAATTTGTGTAATTTGTCCAGTAATATTTATTATTATTTATTTATTACACTAGCTATTTCGGCGAACTTCGACTCACCTAGCCATTGACATGTGATTTTTCTTCTATTTTTTTTTAATGTGTTAATACCTATTATCCTATCTCCGACAAAGATAAATCCTAAAATACAAACATCATAATAGTCGGTCAAGCCGTTCTAGAATGGTGTAACTAACATTTTTTTGTTTTATAAATATGAGGTTAAATATAATATAATTATTAACTTAGTGATTGAAAATATGAAGTATATAAGTAAGATTACGTAATTATGTTTTAGGTTCGAAATACGACAGGCACGTATTCTAAACATAATAATATATTTTAAAAAATCACAATGTTCCATAGTGAAAATATTTTTATTCACTTGATATTTTTCACGACGCAATGGTTTAGTTATGTCATGACGAAACAGTTTGTGAAACACAATACAATATGCGATATGTACTCAGCCGGTGTTGTCCATTGTGAGGCTGAACGCGAATCAAATCGAATTGTTACAGAAACTATATAGCGGTCATTTGATCATAAATGAGATAAATCAAGATATACTCAATTTTCTCAGTGACATAATACAATAAAAATAAAAAATGAGTTAGTTAAGTAAGTTTAACTATATTATTATCCACGAAATTTTAAACCTATTTAGATCTAATCCATTTTTGAAGTGTCAAAATTTTATTAAACATAAAAAATGAACTAGCGAAGTAACTTAAATTTATTTTATTCCTTCCGGTGTTATTGTGTTTAAAAATGGTTTTACTGTCAAAAGATTCATAAAAAAATGGGTTTATCTTCTTAAATTAAATTTATTATTAGTTTATACGATCCTAATCCGGCTCTGTTCTAAAATATTTGTTTTCATACAGTATGTATCGGTATGTTTTTAGTGTCTTATATTTGCGGTACATAATGTCAGTTGTGGTAGATTTCCATTAAAAATGTTTGTAAAATTCCTTAACAATTTAATAGGAATCTTAAAAAAATGGTTTAGTTATTCTCATTTAATAACATGGTGGAAAACATGGGCTATTTCTTTTTTTGTATACGCAATAAAAACTGTCAAATTCGGAATACTGAAAACCAGGTTTGAGATACGTCATATCTCATACTGAGTTATTTCTTAGTGATAGACTCTTGCTATTGTACAAATAGTTTGCATTTTTATTATGTGCATCATTTTCTCTTGTTTCGTCCTAACCTATCCCGTTTCCATATCCGGGATGTAGGTCGGCTACCTGATCTAAAAATTTGACAAGCGATTGTCCTCTGACCTCAACCCAGAGGGCAAACTAGGCCCGATTTTAAATAAGGTCGAATTCGAATACACAAATCGGGGGTTCCCCTTGTTGTTTCCTTTTTTGACTTGGAACTTTTATAAACACATTGTTCTCTTTTACAGGGCAAAAAGAGAACACGTTATGACAGCGACGCACGGTGGCGGCAGTGATGACCACCGCCCAGATAAGGATCCGGTGTACACGATCAAAACTGGCTTCAAGAATGACGGCTACCAACATGATCGTGACTCCACAGACGACATCGTCAAACCTCCCCCACTCCCAACCGAGGAGGATTTGTACGCATCGGGAAAGGTTAAACTGTCAAGAAATGAAAAATGGCGAATATTAAAAAATGTGGCAGCTGTTAGCGCCGCTTTCATGGTGCAATTCACCGCCTTCCAAGGCACTGCGAATCTTCAATCTTCAATAAACGCAGCAGATGGACTTGGAACAGTATCACTGAGTTCTATTTACGCTGCTCTCGTTGTATCCTGCATATTTGTTCCTACGTTTCTAATTAAGAGGCTTACTGTGAAGTGGACCTTATGTCTCTCTTTGCTGTGCTACGCTCCTTACATTGGTGCCCAATTCTATCCAGCGTTCTATACTTTAGTACCAGCTGGTGTGATAGTCGGATTGGGAGCAGCTCCTATGTGGACATCTAAAGCGACGTACTTAACACAAGTGGGAAGTGTTTACGCGAAACTTACCGATCAAGCCGTAGATGGCATCATTGTTAGATTCTTTGGATTCTTCTTTCTGGCTTGGCAGACTGCTGAGTTATGGGGCAATCTGATATCAAGCTTAGGTAAGACAATTTGATTAGTAACAATTTTTCCCTTTAGTATTATTTGAATGATAAGTGATTCAAGAAGTTTTTGTTTAGTTTGAGGGGTAAAAAAATCTAAAAAAACTAAACAAAAAAATTAAACGTATTTTTAGCTATATTGCGTTAAAATACAGTGTTTGTTGAGTAGAAAGCTGTATCATTTGGATTATTATTATTAGAACACCATTTTATTTAAGACAACGACTTTAATTGGTCCATGTGACATTTTTTTTTATAAATGAGTGATTTGATTGGTTAGTCTACAATACTAATACATGAAAATATTAAAATAGACCAGAATAAAATTAATAAACACCCAAACTTGGGTTCTAGTATCTATGTTTATCACACAAATGCCTGTCTCCGTCGGGAATCGAACCCGAATGGTCAATGGCGTGTACGCTAACCCCTCGCCTAACGAGAGGGTCGAACATTATTTTTTGGTTATATATTTTTCCACCCTGAGATAGACGTTTCTAAATCTAAACATTTTTTTTTTGTTTTTTATCTGTCGAGTGCGGCAGGAAACAAGAAAAAACTAATTTATTTTGTTTGCACTTGTCAAAAGGTTCCACTTAAAACCTAAGTCCAAGACTTATCAGACTTTTGCAGATATCTCGATACTCGTTTGATTTGTGTTCATTTTTTTTATGATATTGGAAGGCAAACAAGCAGACGGATTTCCTGATGGTAAGAAATACACGTCGCCTACAGACACCAAAAGTGGAAATGGTGCGTTGCCATCCTAAGGCTTGGATGGTAAACTTAATGCGTGAGTAAGTTTACCGGCTACCCTACCCTCCAAACCAGAACACTGCAATGGCGAGCACTGACGCTATTGTAGCAGGAACAGGTAAGGCGGTGGTACCAATCCGGGCGTCGTTGCAAGACACTACCGCCTAGTCAATTTCACGGTGTTTGTGACAATAGACCCTGTGCTCGCCTCTTATGAGCTGCTTGGGTTGAAGGCAGTTGGCCTATTTTACAACGGAACCCGGACCAACACGTGTAAAATTCTTATTTTTTTGTTTATCTCGTAACCTGGAAAAGTACTGGATTAATTACAAAACAGTTTTTTATCATTTGAAGAGTATAGCGGAGTTATCTTGAATCGAAGTAAAAGTTTAATAGTTTGTTACCGTATTGAAGAAAATGGAATAGTGGTAAAACTTGCCGTCAGCTCTGCTAGTTGCGGCTGACGGTGACAGGCAGGAATAAACTAACGCTCACCTCTTACGAGTCTCGCAGAAAATCTGGCTGGCATATTATCCTTCCGAATTCGGGACCAACATTCTCAAAGACAGCCTTTTGTTACTGCGAAAAAAGTACCATTTACATAGTAGTTAAATAAACAGATGTTTTGTATTAAAATAATTGCCAACTTCCGAAAGACAAATTTACTTTCTCATTGAATATTTGATAAAACAATTGCTTAAAGCATTATTGTGAAACAACGAGTTATTATTTTTATAAAATAAACCCGACGGTTTTGTTATGACGAATCTCATTATAACTTGAGGCCGCATGTAATAAGCTCTAGCGATAATACGACATGAAATACACTAAATATAATGAAATAGATGTATACAATTATAATTTAAAAATAACATTAAACAGGATTTATAATTTTATACTTACAATTTTTGTTATTTTTTTATTAATAAAGTAAAAAAAATGTTTTTTAACCTTATTCTGTCGCCGCTTTGTCAATTGAGCTACTACGAATCAAATATATAATACACCAAAAGCGAAAAATAAACACTATTACTGTGAATATCTGTTTTATTGTCTGTCTGTCTGTATGATTGCTACACCAGGCTGTATCTCAAAAACCATGATAGATACAAAGTTTCAATTTTCACAGATACTGTATATTTATGTTGCAAACAAAATAATTATTATTATTTTGCAAAATTTCGCAAAAAACACTAATTAAGCCAGACACACAATTCACTGTCGACTTGATCAATCAAGAGACACATTCACTATCAACGTACCGAAGCATATCCACGAGAGTTAGACAGCACTCCACGCCTGTAGTCGTGTCGCACTTGGTCGGTTTTCATATTGCCTTTCTTTCTGTAAATAATGTCGATACTTATAGTTGTAGTTTACAGTAACACGATATACTATTGCTAAAATTTGTCTTTGTAATTAGGTGTAATTTTTTATCGAATGAGTTTTTTTAATTATTTTAAAAGGTATTTGGCTAAACATTCAAATTGCAATGCAATATTTTAAAATATGCAACTTATTACTTTATCAAATTAGAGATAAGAGATATATTTTTTTCAATTTTGCAAAATTCCATAAAATAAGCCATAATCTCATGACTTAGCTACCCATTGAGTCCTTTGTTGTAGCGAATTTTATTGTTAACGATTCATTGAACGTAGTATTTTTGAATTGATTCATTTCAGAGTGTCGAGTGTAACGAATTATTTATTTTAACCATTGTGTTTTTATTAGAATGGAATTTTTATTTTATATTCCATTAAAATGTTTATACCAAAAGGTTTTCGCGGATACGATCATTTGTTGTCATTTTCTTAATAATATTATTATTTATTTTCATGTGGGAAAGTGATGACACTATCGTTCATATTTAAAAATACAACGATAAGTATTTGTACCCGTTTTTATAATTCTAGTATTTAACATTACAATACACAGAATTCCTTCAGTATATTTCTGCATAAATTTATACTTGCCTCCGTCGAGAATCGTACCTGAATCTCGAAGTTGGTCGGTGACATTAGACGAGTACGCTAACCCCTTGAGCGAGATCTGACCAACGAAGTGATCTAAGACAGCTTAACTAATTTAGTGAATGAAATAAAATAAAAAATGTTTTTTAAATGCTGCACAGTAATTTTAATATGCTGGATGAATCCAGAGCGCAAATGGTCAAGAGTGGTGGTAAATCCCCGCTACAACACACGAGCTTGGCATTGTCATGTTCTTACTTAGGCTTATTGTGTAATAGTGTCACTAACGTGATAACATAAGTTTATTATAATCAGCTGATTGACTGCTCTGATATGGGTTAAGATAATTAATAAGCAAAAGTCTTTCCTATTGGTAAGAGACAAGTATGGCCATTAGATACCACAAATGCAGAGGCGTTGCTGTTTTGCTACTGGAGTGTTATGATGGGAACAAGACAATGTCATTATGGCTGCAGGAATATGATGGATCGCTACACGGGCGAATGGTATCGGTACGCCATCACCAGTGGTGTCGTTGGTAGTAACCTAGTCAACTAATGCTCGCCTTACTGTTGGAAGAAAGACAGGTAGTTCTACCCAGGAACTTTCGCATAACTTAACAGTAGATTAGTGGAGTAGGGCTGTAAGGCATCAATTACAGCCCGAGATATTTACGAACACAAAGATGAATCGCGATGCAACCTCCTTGGTCATTGGGCTGAATGCATGATGTCTATTGCTAGTATGATGGTTAGATGAACCATATAGCGCTAATTGGTCACCTACAAGCCCCATTTGGGGGTAATAACGACCTACTTACTGAGAATGATATATGTAAAAGTATTAAAAATTACCTTTCCTTACAATGTGAAGTCACGTTCTTCTGCCTCTAAATAAATAAGTATCGTCACAACCACGTTCCCGACAGGGTAGGCGAATGTACATATACATCCATGATCAGCCGAGATATCAGGTCTTTCAGGGGGCAACTTCGTCGCCATATCGAGCACATATTCAACCTCCGGCAACGTTATGTTCTTCAGATAAACTAAAAAAACTTGTAAAAACAACTTGCCCTACCCGCGAATCGAATCCAGGATCTCGTGCGTCAAAGTGGGACACCTACCCTACTCGATCGTAGAGGTGGTAACCATTAGATATACGTAAATTAGCTACTGTTAATTAACATGTTAAAATAGTGAATCCAGCGTTGTAATCTATGCGTTATTCAGCGAAGGGGTTATAGGGGCCGGGGCAAGGGCTTGATCGATGCAAGTGATCTACCAAGGGGGCACTAGGAATGCCATACTTTCGTTATTATTAGGACTATTAATAGTAATATATTCAATGTTAACTTTGTTATTAAAAGAAAATGAGTAATGACCTGAAATTATACAATCTAACTTAAGAACCGACATTTTTTAGGATGTTTATTCGCTACATGATTATTATAATAACAATATTTCGTCGAAAATGTTGCGTCCAAAGCGTGCACTGGTTACATGTCCTAGCGCTTGTAATTGTTGCTGGCACATTTATATCAAGCTGGCACTACTTCCCTTCGTAGTTCGAAATAAGATACTTACACACTTTAAAAGCATTTCACAAAAAAAACGCTGGTTTTACGATGTCTCTTATGTGACCAGCGAAACGATTGCACTGAGTCACGAGTGTTGTGTTTCAATGTCACGCTTGGTCAGTAAACTAACGCATTAGTTTATTATCATTACCAGTATTATTATAAGACTTTAAAGCTACTAAACAAAATATAATTAGACAAGTTAAATAAACATCCTATGATATTTAGTACCAACTGTTGACACTAATTAATTATTTTCCTCTTCACTATCCACTAGGAGGACATATATGCATGTTTATTCAATAATAAAATTTATCCTGCATTTTTACACATCAGGGTCGCCACAACCCAGGACTATTATCACGCTACTAATCGATTTGAACCCCACCATTGTACAGATCTATCCATTCAACCGTTTTATTTTATTGTACTTACCCACATTAAGCCGTGACCCCTGACGATACCGATATTTTCTCAATTACCTTAATCCTTATTACAAGGGAATAGGTGCTATTTCGTTTAAAAAAATGGCGGTAAAAAGTTATTGCTTATTGGTTTAATCAAGTTTAATAATGTATTGTTTAGTAAATATAGTCATCGTGATTAATCGTTATTTGAAAAAAAAATGAGGGGTCTATTCCGGTTAAATTCAAGCAGTCAGTTGTCAGAATTATAGATTAAGACATTTTAATTATTTTTTATAATTATTACTTTCAATATCTTTCAGAAAAAATATTTAGACAAAATGAATATTACAAATGAATTGTCAAATATAAAAAAGAGAGTTTTACTAAGTGGGTGAGTCTTGTAACGACTCGCCTGGATTAGTACCACAGCATTACCTATTCCTGACACAATAAAGGCAGTGCTCGCCATTGTCGTGTTCTGGTTTGGAGGTTAGAGTAGCCGGTAAACTTAATCCCGCAAGAGGCTTACCATCCCAGCGTCAGGTTGGTAACGCACCATTTCCTCCTTTGGTGTCTATAGGCGATGTATCTTTCTTACCCTCAGGAAATCCGTCTGCTTGTTTGCCTTCCAATATCATAAAAAATGTAGAGGAAGCTAAGTAAGTACCTATGTTGAAATAGTGGCATTCGGCACTCATACTATCTGCCTACCCTGCAGGGATCATGATGTACGACTAAACTTCTTTAGTTAGTTAGTTTATAGTAGTTGGAATCATGTTTCTTAATAATATATATTTTTTCAAAAGTAAGAAAGTACCTTAGCACCTATTATCCCCGAAGGGGTAGGTAGAGATGTGCTAGTATATCCACGACTCGTAAGTCCAGTAGATATACTAGAAAACCCACGATTAGCCAAGGTACTAGAGCCTTGATGTGACAGGTGGCAAGCCTATTGCCACTTCGGGCACATTTCGATCCCGGGCAATTTAATGCTTACTCGGAATATTCTGAAAAATATTTAATAAAAGTTGCCCGACCTGGGAACTGAACTCGGGACCCCACGTGGTTAACCCCACAGAGACGCACATATACATTTTTAATTAATTACAAGTGCAGAATGCTTATTTAATAATATTTTTATGTAATGCATAAACACGTTAATTAATAGTCTTATTTATGTTGATGTAAAGATCAGAATAAAGTTAATCGGCAAATAATATTTTTATTTATGCACGAAAACAATAAATTTAGATAATTAACAAAATAATACAATATCTTCTTTAAAAATGCAATCGAGGAAATTATTGGAAAGGAAATTTATTATTAAAATTATTGAAAGTTATTGAAATATTTTAACGGTAAAGGTCGTAAATAAGCCAACCAATTAAGCTTATTCAATTACAAAAACGCAGACCACCCGAGGAGACGTTCTCTATGAAACCTATTATTTTATTCCGTTAATACCGGGGCGTCATCACCAGAAGAAATAGGGAAAAAACTTCTCCAATAATAAAATTATCAGGGATCCGTTAGGCCATTAAACGCAGACCGCCCGTGAAATATACCGAGAGACCAGCGACCAAATATGGATATGGCTACAGTGCTTAAACTGAGCGAATTCAAAATATAGGGACATTTATTTTATTTTCACATGCGACTTTGTTAGCCTGGAATTTTACACAAAAATGTATTGTCTTTCCAAAGAATGGATAGGTATCATCTTAATTATTTAAACTTAAAATCAATAAATTGTCTCCTATTCAACATTTTCAAATATACATAGATTCAAAATATAAAAAAATATACAGCATGTAGCTAAAAATGGAAATTTTCATATTGTTTTAAATTATTGTAATTAGAGCTCTAAATAGCCTCTATATCAACCTGGCCGCTACCTTATCGACAGACCGAATGATATTTATGCTTACTTTATGCAGAGAGCTGGCTACTACGATATTCTCAAGCGTAGAATTTCAGCGCTTATGCGGCTTAAAAAGCAGTAAAATTTCGGAAAAGTAGAATTATAGTAAGCATTTTGCTATTGCCACTCTTTTTCGCCCCCACTTTTGATTTTATATCCAAAAAGGACTTACAAATGATATTGTAGATTGTAAAGAAAAAAGTTTACATCTATTTACTGTATAACTACTTGCACTATCACTTTCATTATTGGGCTAACGATTATGTGATTATCTTAAAAATTCATCAAACAAATTTATTACTTACTAAAATTTATTTCTAATATTAGTTAATAAAAAAATATTGTCACCCCCATTTCCTTGAAGAAGTAGGCAGAGGTACTAAGGTATACACCCACGATTGAAAGACAGATATTGGATCTCATGATGTGACAGATGGCAAGTCCTCCAACAACAACAACACAAGTGTTAAAGATAAATTGAAAAACCTCATATAACAAGTAACTCTACTTCGGAATCGAACCCGTGACGTCGAGCGACAAAGTTGGACACCGACAATGCTTAACCCCGGAGGCGATATTTAATACTGGTGTACTCAATGAGTGTTACATAAAAATGGTAAAGCTCACCACAATATTTAAATCACACGTTAGGAAAATGACAACATTAATAATTTATTTATTTTGTATATTGGCAAGTACTCGCTACACTATCACACCGAATCTAAAACTACATCCGAAAGTCTAACATATATAACGCTCACGATGAAATATTAGTTATTCAGTTGAAAAACTTCTGTAGAAGCGAAGTGATATGCAAATTAATTATAGTTTCATAATTTTATCCATTTGCACATCAAAGAGTGAGGATGGTGGAATGGTTATTTTTGACGTTATTATTAATAAGTCTAAAGACATCCCTTTTATCTTATGTATTTTAGAAAAATATTATTTATTTAACACTTTATTGTACACATGAGATATTACAGCAAACAAGAAAATTAAAATATAATAAAGAGTACAAAAGGCGAGCTTACCTCTGACAAGAGATGTCTTACAGCTAACCTAGGATAGAGAAAAATATAAATAAAAGAAAAATGGTATTGCACCAACAATTAATCAATACAAAATAAATGTATACTAGCAGCTTAGATACATAATAAAAGTTACCGAGAAGGAAAATGTTTCAGGAATCTGGGAAGTGGAGGAATTTCCATCATAATAATATTATGTATCATACATATTTATCGAGTCAAATATTTAAAAAAAAACTGACCAAATCCGATTAGAACTTGCGCACAGAGGGTTCCCCAAGAGTTTTCACAAAGGGGATAGACATACAGACGATATACTGACGGACTGAGGACAGCAAGTCTTAGTAATGGGATTCCGTTTTTACTCTTCGGATATAGAACCTTAAAAACAACAGTCTTGATAATCGTCATGAATACCATCACTGGTGGAAAAATGATACAGCATAAAAAACAAAAAGGTTACAAACAATTTTTTTTTGAGACAAAATGTATTTAATAAGCAAAACAGCATTGTTGTATTCCTTTGCATCTATACTCAAAACAGCAGGGCTACTCTTGAAACCCATCCGATCTCAATGTACGTCCGAAACCAATCCGTTTCCGTTCTAAATTTTA
>DVZL01005650.1:0-11907 GCA_018236625.1 Lasaia peninsularis
CATCTATAGTGGCTATAGGCCACGATTGTCTCTTACCAGAGACTCGTGTCAAGCACACGAGTCTCTGGTAAGAGACAATCGTGGCCTCACTCATTCCATAAAAAAAAATTGTAGTGGAATCTCTAAGTACACTTTTTTGGCATATACTTTAATAATTTTATGGAAAATATTTTCCCTATTGGATGGAAACTGATAATTATCAAGCACAAAAATAATTATATTTGAAGAAATATATTTAAAGTGAAGCTATTATAACTTACTTATGCAAGTGGTATTACCAACTTGAGTGTATAATCATTGTAGGTTTCTAAGCATGGTGTGTATAGCTATCGCTTATTTCTTTCGATAATAAAAATGTAACACAGTGACTTTCTTAATGATTGCAAATTAATGAATCAATTTCTAGATAATAAACATTTCTAGATCATAAACACACTCGTGTGATAAATAGTGCAGCAATAGAAATAACCTTCAATACATTCAATATTAATATTTATTATTAGCAATAAACTATAACCTTCCAATAATAGTAAGAGGCGCTTCATTGGTAACATTGTGTCCTGATAAATTCTACTAGTTTAAAAAAGTCGCTATATTTGTCTATACAAATACAACTAAAATCTATACTTTAGTTGATTTGCGTATACTATGTTTAACAGTTTCTCATGTATTAAGAAATCATGAGATTGATACCAATAACTAAATAAAATAAAATTTTGAATTAGAAATCACAGTAAATTATAATCAATTATCTCAAAAGCTATCTAGATTACATAATAAAATAATATTAGTGTCGATGCTTTCTGCTTCCCCAATACGTCATTAAACATCATTTATATTTTCCTTTAATGGAAGATATTCCTCTCTTTGACCATGATAATCCTTCGAATTATGAGCTAAACCAACAATCATACAAAGCATCTAAATCGTCAACATCCCAGTAAGTCCAAGTCTTCTAATTTCAGACATAATTGTACGATTTCAAAAAATCTAGTCTCAACTTGCTGTGTTATTTTTAATGTTTTTACCTAACAAATACGCAACTCCATTCCAGTGGATCTTGTGGCCTCGAATTACTGAAATACCAATTTATTACCAATTAGAGGAATAAAATGTTTGTTATCACATCCTTTAATTCCGTTGCGATAGTAATAAAATCGTGTGCGTTAATACAGTGAACAAAGTGACGGCTATTCTGTGGGCCCTTTCTTCAAATTCTCAAATACTTCGTTTAATAGCGGAACATTTGCTTAAAAATATTCAAATTTGATAAGTTTTGAGATGTTTGAGAACAATTTACCAAGCTAGCTAAGATCCCAGATTGTAATAGATATTTATAATTCATGGGTCCGTTGTAACCTTTGGCAGGGATCTTTTAAGGTCCCTGTTCTTAGGCTCCACTAGTTCTTAGACGAGACTAGGAACCTCTGCACCACGCACCGTCTCAATAACTTAACCAGATCGCACAAAATGGATTTATATATATTTTTACAATTTGTCTCTATCAAAAACTGCTTATAGCGAATAAACAAGTTTTCATTTCGAAAATATGGTATTGAGGAGTTAGGATACTAACTCTTTGATGTACGAGGTCCGGGGTCTGATTCCCAAGTAGCGTATTTTTTTTTTAAATAATAATCCTAAGATTTAAGTACATTTGGTTAAATAAGGCGGTTTAGAGGAGACAAAACCACCTTCGTGTGCCTTAAGTCATTCATATTATAAATCAATATGTGGTTTTCATACATTCTAGCAAATAGATAAAGCACAGTGTGAACGAGCGGTTAGTAATTCGTTCCGACTTTAAAGCAACCAGTTCGGTGCAGTTCACGACAATTATGTTTTGACGACCACTGATTACCCAACAATACAGAACGTAACCTATTCAATTTAAAGTTCAGAATTGTTGAAAATATTTAGGCAACGCGTACTGGTATCGTCAGCAAATTATATTGAATTGATATCGTATTTATTGCGTCTTTGCAATGACAGTTTTATTATAAACATTGCGAGTATATATATATATCTCAATTATCTGTACAGTATCGCTTTAATTTGAAACTCGTTTTTAAAATTTTAGCCTTTTCGAGATTCTTCTATACTCTTTTTAATTTGATTGTCATTAAATATTCAATCCGTTAAGTGGTAGTAACGAATAATAATAACTTATTTTTAACCTACATAAAAAAAGAGACGGTCGCCAATTCGTTAGTACGATTTTTGTCATTTTTTTGAAGATTTGTTACGCGATTATTATATTTGTTTTGTATGATAGGTCTTACTTTTAAAGTGATCCCATACAAATTGGTTTAGTATTTTTTTAATATAAACAAATAAAATCCTTCACCTTAACCTTTTTGTTAAGATCTATCAACCTCTTTGTCTAACATTAATAAATATATAACTAAAATAAATTATTTTTCAAACCAAATTAATAAACGCAGCATAAGTATCATTAACGAAAATTCCTCATGTTCCATTATGCATGAAAAATTAATTTTAATTAACCAGAATTACTCGTTAATTAAATTGTTTAACTTTTGGAGATTTTTCTAGACTCAGCGGTAATTTAAATTGCAAATGAATACTTTTGAGAGACTTACTTACTGGTAAGAAATGTCTTACTTTAACAACGTGCATTCTTCAAAGCCGAGACGTAGGTATTACTTATTTATTGAATACGTCGTGTACTTCTTCGGTACATTATTCTATGAAAAATAAACATAAATATATTTTGTACAATTTGATACAAAAGAAACTGACATGTACAAAAAATAATCACTAGTATTTGGAAAATAGTGTGATAATTCAGCTTTGATATTATAAAGTTCTCGATGTTAAAGGATTAGAATTAGAATGTTAAAGGATTTTACACATTTTTGCTAACCATTCAGGGCTAAACAAGCTCTTATCTGGAAAATTCTCATGTCAAACCAATTTTAATTTACGAATTGTTACACAAAAATGTAATTTTTTAGCTTTAATCAACGTAACTGTGTTCTCAATTACAATACCTTATGTATATATACTTTAATTACATATACCTTATCTTTTACCTAGTTTTACCAAATTACATTTTAAGTTATATATTTACAATCGAGTAAAGTAAATAATACTTATCAGTATACTCATTGTCTCTTTGGTCGAAACGTTAGCGTACACGCTATCACGTATCGACTAACCGCGAGTTTCGGGTTCGATTCCCGATAGGTGCAGGCATTTATGTGATGAACAGAGATGTAAGTATTTCTGGGTTTATGTGATTATTTAATTTATTCTGATATTTTTATATTTAAGTATTCGTAGTATTGACTAACTCCCAAAAGACAAGTATATAATTTGCTTATTTCTCTTAAAGCAAAGTTTAGTTCCAATTCTAAGATCCTCATGTCCATGCATGCATGTTATCGTTTCCGTATTTCAAGTTATTCATTTAAAGATACAATAACCGTTTAAAACAATAAAGTATTTGTCTTGATTATTAGCCATCTCATTGGTCGAGAAGTTGGCGTAAGTACACGACGAAATCTTTATCATCATTGTCTGCAAAACGCGTATTCGATTCTAGACAGAAATATTGTGTACGATTGACATCTGTATTTCTGGGTCTCAGAGTTTATTAAATTAATGTTGATATTTATATATTATACTTATGTAGGTATACAAGTGTTGCTTAGATTATAATAGTTGGCCTAATTCAGTACTATAATCCCCAAAAGTGTTATACAAGAAACATTTTTTATATCAAAAAACCCATGTATTAAGTTACACATTCGTGACATTTTGTACTTAACTAAACCTTGCTGATGGTATTTTAATGGCATTGTACCTTAATTTTGCGCGTTTGCATAAAATATTACCTAATTGTTTATGACTCATGTGAAAAGGGTGGAGTTCAGCAAGGGTTGGAGTATACCTAAGGGTTGGACGAGAATCATAAAGTAACAAAAGAATTGAGAATTAAGGTTTTCTTACTTTACCAATCAAAAATTAAAGTAAAACAATTAATAACTACTAGGTACGTATTATTTCAAAAAATATTTACATTTTAGTAGCATATCTTATCACTTTGAAAATAGCTTAATTAAAAGCTTAAGTGTCTTGATATCACAGCTTCAGTTGGATAATACAGCATCATCATCGTAATCTATATACCGTTTATATATCCCGATCAGGAAATCCATCTACTGTTTTTAATATTTAAAAAAAAAGATATCAAACTTCTACAGCCTTTGGAAAGTCAGTGATAATCTGAGACCAACCACCAACGGGTTCCACGCTTTGTACAGCGTTATCTCGGTGATTAATTTCGTCAGCGCTTACTTCGAACGATCACTGTGCCGTACGCGCATGACCTCGTTGAGTTTTTCTCTAGTTGAAACACTTCGAATTGGTTTCATAGTAGTTTATCTGATGTTTTTAAACGAGCAATTCTTGTACATTTATTTATACCGGCGATCTCGAAAACGGCTCTAACAAATTCGCTGAAATTTGGTACCCAATTGTTTTGGGGGGTAAACAATTGATGTAGATAGGTCTAGGTCTTAAAAAGTTGGTAAAATCATAACATTTGTACAAATCTGTCGGTAGCACTTGGTGTAAAATAGTACCGACTCTGGTTTCGTAGATTTACCTTCAGATGGCATTTTTTTCAAATAGGCGAATGCTTACTGTACTGACAAAAAATTACTAACGAGCCAAGCTCGCTCGTCCAAGTACTATATTTTAAATGCACTAATGCTACAATAAACTGATATCAATTTAATTATTATGTCGTCTAGGTAGTTACATATTTTTCAATTTTTTGTTGATGTTTGAAAACACGCTGTATTATGCTAATTTAATAACAGATCAGTTAGTTGAGACAAAATATTAGGTGTCTGGAGTACGTTCGCTTTACCCTCCAAAACGGAATACGGTGATGGCAGACTTTTTAAGATAAGAAACTAATTATTATGTAAAATACGCTTTCATGAGTTTATATTTAAATTGCTTCAGTTTTTAAAACATTGATATTGTATGTGTTACATATGTTAGTAAGTATAATAAGTTGTTACATTCAAGTCGATCGTTTAATAAATGACGTGAATTTTGGAGGACAAATAAAACAGCGAGCAATATTATTTTATTAATAATGTTATTTTAATTGTAATGCTCGCGGACTGCTTACATAATAGTGAGATCAGAGAAAGAGTGGGATTAAGAGAAAGTGTCGGTGTAAACATGAATCATGTGGAAAGAATAAAATATGAAAGATTGACAAAACATATAAGCAATGCGAATATGGATAGGTGTGGGTATGAGGGTGGTGTCAAGAGTCTTCAAAACCAGAGTGTTTGTATGAAGAAAGTAATAATAATTAATGTGGAGGCTAGGTAAGCATGTAGAAAACGTGGCCCTCGATTCTCTCTGTCTAACACGCAAGTGACCTGGCGTGAAGATATGTATTTGTGAATAATTTAAATCACGTGAGCTAGAAAATGTAACTTTACGTCCCGTGCTATCATAAACCTATGATTTTTTCTAAAATAAGTACATTTTCTTACTGTTCTTATAAAATATCTGACGGAGGTCAGATGGAGCTGTAAATTAGGTAGCTGAATCTGATATCATCTGTTAGAGTTATAGTTAGGATGAACAAGACGATTATTGAAATAATATTACATAAAGGCGTCGCGGTAAAGCCCAAGTAAAACATCGTAATGAAAATACATAACGCGTCTTATTTTGTGTACAGAGGATTCGCGGATTGCCTCACACCAACGCTGGAGAGTTATTTATATAGTTCCCTAAATAACTTTGGCGTGGTCACGTGTACCCAACCAGTAACCACAACAGGAACGGATCGAGCCCCTTGAGTTGTGCCAACTCGACGAAACGTCATCGCAACGTCATTGTGGAAATCTATTGTTGTTTAAACATTCGATGCTTGCGTAATTTTTAACCCATAAATTTTCTTTTAATAATATCGTCACGCCCATAACTCTGAATCGGTAGGCAAAGGTGTATATACACCTACGATTAGCCGATAATATTAGGACCCATAATGTTAGGTGGTAAACCTTTTCACATAATATCCCGCCGACATCAAATCTTAAGCATACTGTTTTTAATTTATTTTTTTATTATACAATGCTCGTATAGTAATTGTAATCAGAAAATTCATATGGGAATTGTCATAGAGATGTTTCGATGACTGCCTCGTTGGTCGACGGGTTAGCGTGCACTCCTAAAACTACCGACAAACCGAGGGTCGAGTTCGATCCCCAACTGGGGCAGGCATTTGTGTGCTAAACATAGATATTTGTATTTCCGGCTCTGGGTGTTTATAAAATTTATTCTGGAATCTATTTAAATATTTATATGTATTAGTATCGTAGTCTAACACCCATAACTGATGAGCGGCGCGTAACCTATAAAATGGCCACACTTATATAGATGCTTACACAGCTCTTATATATAAATATTTAGGCAGAGGATATTGCAGTATAGACACGCTATTTAGTTACCGGTATATAATTTGCAAAATATTGCACAATTACACAGAGCCTAGTGCCTACGCAGCAATGAGTATCTGTAATATGCAATATTATCAATGTAAAGTTTGCAACAACACTTTCAAATTATTAATTACATAACGTACTTGGTGTTACCCGCAACTTTGTCCGCACATTTAAGTACAAATGATCTGAATTCTGTAGATTGTAAGTATGAATGGATCGATGTTTGTTACTCTATCATGTAAAAACTACAAATGGATTTTTTTGAAATTTTACAATAATATAGTTTATATATCAGAATAACATAAGCTGCTTTTTAACCGGCTACATTAAAAGAGGGTATGGTAAGTATTATAAGGCGGAAAAAGAGCTTTGACAGTTCCAAGCGAAAAACTAGTTATACTAAGCAAAATTTAAGCTAACCAGTATTTTTGTAGCTATGTCTTCTTCGATATATATCGATTTTTCGATTTGCTTTGATTCGATAGCTTCGATACGAGATTTTATATTTACTTATATAGCTAACTTTGATTAATTTTCCTGAAAAAGTTTTGGATTAGATTATTTAGTAGGAAACTATGTAATTAAAATTTCTTGTGTCCTCGATTAATTTGGCCTTGCTGTGAGGGTTTGAAAAGGAATGTTCCTCACGGTCAACGCGCAGCACAAAAAACATCGTCTCTGCTAATTCCAATGTTTAACTAGCGTTTCAATATATCAAATGTACATCAGTCGCAGCAGAACCGAAAGATTTCAAATTTTATACTTGCGACTTTAATCGCAAAAATAGATAATACAAGATTTTTTAGATAAGATCATATAAAGTTATCGTCTTACAGTGAATAAATTATCGTCACGTTCACATACAACACATTCTACGGACGGGTAAGCAGCCATAATGCACCCGTGATTAGTCGACAATATTAAGTGTCTTCTCGATTTTCCCCACGTTGTTATTCTTCACTGTAAGAGCACTCAGAAATGTACTTTAAGTACGAACCTGGACTATAAAAATGGAGATCCATGTCACTAGACCACCGAAGCTACTCACGTTACAATTATCGTAATTAATTTTAATTAAAATTCGCTAAAACGGCTTGATCGATTCGCATAAATTTTGTATGTATATTTAGAAGCTCTGATAATAGGAGGTTAACTGTTTATAACTTATATGTACATGAACTATCATATACATATAAGTTATAAACATGTTTATATCATGTTTTAAGCTCGTCGTGTCAGCTAGTAGTAAAACTCCTTAGCTATAAAACATGAAATCTCGAAAATTTTCAAGTTAAAGTTTGTCACTTTTATGATGATTTTGAAAAATGTTATGTATTTTATTGATTTACCCCCTCTCAACTATAACCTGGTATACAAAATATGTATCTTTCATGCTGAATTTTGTTTGACTTTATTATTTAATTAATTATCTATGCACCTTTGCTTAATTTACTCCTTTGTCTTACTTTTTTATGTAGAAATTTAATAACCTCATAGTAAAAGAATATTAAAATGAAGTCATTTAAATGCATTGATTTTAAATAAGTAATTATTATCTTTTAAACACTTTGTTTAAGTAATTAATGCAAAGAAGCTTCTTTTTGCGCCCAATTTAATATAACAAAGAGACCTATTTGACATGGTACGAAATTATTTCAGACAATAAAAATTAACTACTTAAGTTTGTTCGGTATTTATTCCCACATTGATATTTAAGTTTTAAAATACAATAACATTGAGACCGTGTGAGGCATTTACAATTATCATTGGTTTTTTTTCAAATCTAGATCTAGATCAAGTGCTTGATCGTAACATGCATTTTTTTATGTCACTAAATGTTGCGAATGTGGATGGATGGAGGTATCCCGGGAGACTAAGGTTGACATTCCACGATTAAATAGCTCGTGTATTATCCGAGGGTGGGGTCAAGAGTCTCCGCAACCGGCGTGTATGCATGAAGAGATTGATGAATGTGGAGGAAGCTAGGCAGGTGTGTAGGGATCGAGACGTTTGGCACTCTTACTATACTATACTCTCTGCCTAACCCGCAGGGGACCTGGCGTGAAGCTATGTATGTATCTATGTCACTAAACAAATCACAAATAGACAAAAAACAAAACACTGACATCCATATCAATTTTAATGTACTTTAATTACTTATTTTAATCTGGTTTTTTGTGTCTTTGAAAAACTTGGTACAATATTATTGGTTGGTTGGTCAATAATATTTTAGTATTAATACAGTATAGTGTTTGAAATGAAATCTAATTTCATTGAAATAATTATCGAATACAGGGGATTTTGAGATCTAGAACTAAAATACAGTTTTTTTAACACCGACCATAAGATATAGGTATAGCCAAATCTAATATATCATGAGAAATCAATAAATAAATGAACTCTATCTAAATAAAATTAACTATAAAATATTTATTGTTTATATCGTTAGCAATATTGAACATTGGGTTTACGATGTTTTGTCTATTTTTACTTAACATATATTTCTCTTCTTTTCAGAAACCACAATTGCGGCCCATGATAGCCGAGTATGACCCAAGGAAAAAAGGAGTCAAAAATGACTTATCCGATGTCGTTATGGTCAAGTAAGTGATAATGTTCCTTTTGCCATTAAGGAGACTCGACTATCATCGACTTTCAACCAGATGCGGTAGTCTCGACAATAGCATCCATTTTATAATTTTTTGGATTTTGTTAGAGTTTTTACTGATGAATATAAATATTTCATAAAAGAAAAACAAGATATTGAACAGAAACTTTTTCCACGTTCACAGTTTGCTGTTTGGATAGAAATAAAATAAACCAGAAACTAATTATTATTTGTATAACGTAAAAATTTTGAAAAGTTTAAATGTGAGTTACTTTCGTTGTGAGATTTACTCATATACTTTAAAGAGTTGATGTGTAATTATTCAAAAAAAAAATCATTATTACAAAAAAAAATATTTTTTTACTTATCACTTTAATTCAAGAAACAAAAAACCTAAAAGTTATGAATTCCAAATTCTTCTTCAAAATTTGATTGTCAGGTCTTATGGACTGAAGTTGATTGCTGTGTTGAGACTACGGCTTCAGCTTTGATTGCCTTGTGTGTTAATAATTACTTCAATATAATCTGAGGTCACAAACATTTTGTTCTGCTTGGTAATTTAGAAATAAAAAATGAATATAGAGCATGTAACGCAGCTTATCATCATTTTTGTTGGCAAGTCGAATTTTATTATACGAATATGTCCGAATACTAATAATATTGATTTTGTTCAACAGGACAATGAAAGAAAATATCTAATACGTTTGTTGCACTACATTTCGAGAGATATGCTCTCATGGAGCAATAAAGGTCGTAGAGACCTATGCTTACTTTGATTTTTCCTTTAATGTTTTGTCGATAAAATGGTATTTTATATTGTATGTTGACTGTTAAGTATTTGCTCCTTATTACGAGCTAAAATTAACGCTCGACGCCGTTTGGAGACGTCCCGGGAAGACGTGAGCAGCTTTCACCAGATCAAAGTCGTTCGACGACCTTGATCATCTTGCAATGGACTCATACACCGGTACATCATTCCATTTTATGGTTTCAATTTTGTTTATTATTATTTTTTGTTTGGTTCTGGTAACATTTAAGATTTTTTTGATTTTATAGAAAGGCCGCGGTTGGTACATCTCCTACAGAGGCGCAGACCGCGACTTTTCAGGCGCCATCTCTGTTCAGGCTCGGGATGGCTCGCAATCTACGTTTTTTGTACAAATTTGATGTAGCTTTATGGCAAACTTCATCCATCATTGGTCGGTTCCTACGCTCTCGCTGTTCTTGTCACCACGAACAAATGAATATAGTCTACATCATAAACGTAAAGCTGTATTAAATTTTAAGATCGGGCCAAACATTTGTAAATGCCGAGGCTTAACAGAGTGAAACGCACAAAAAATTGTACATTTTGGAGACCATAATGAATGTATCACACTTCACCAAATACACTTTCACAAGTAACACGACTAACATTGTAAAATTTATAATCGCGAATAGTTATTAACGGTCGCCACATCTAGTTTGTACATCGCGGTCGCGTTACACCGTCCACACTCACTCACTGATCGGCTTTGAAAGTGGCGCTTTCTATGTATCACCAATGAGCATATCATTACATTTTTGTGCTTGAATTCAGTAAAGAGTTTAATTGAATACACTCTTATCCACTCACTTTTAACCTATCCACTATCAAATTTTTAGTGTAGCATGCTGTGAGTGTTTTCAGTAGGCTATAACAGTGTTTGGGGAAATGTCCACAGGTATAAAGTTGATCCAAATGAGATCCCAGTGGAACAACAGGCTGGGTCCACCCTGCCCCTCATGGAGATCCCAGGGCGTGATATTGAGGCTGATGAGGATTATAATCCATTTGAACACAGAAAACTGGCGCATCCAACATCGTAAGTATTTCGTAATCTAAAAAATAAATTTACCTCAAACACTATGTTCTCTTGTTGTAGGCTGAACGTTTCGTTGTGACCAAAAGTCTGATAAATTCGATTCTGGTTTTTTGGTTCATTGCCTATGTTTCAGAGGATATTTGCTTACAGTCTTAATCTTAATTTTGTATAGGGCAAAGCTTTTTTCTTCCTCTAACTTAAATAACTGACTGAATTAGGATATCTAGATCAAGTGCTATGTATAAAACTTTAAATTTAGTAAAAAAATATCTTAAAAATAAATTGCCTGTGTTAAATGTAGCACCTATAAAGCTCAATACTTTTGTTCTTTTAGGGATATGGACACTCTTATACATCTCTTGAAGGGTTCATTGGGTAGTGGAATATTAGCTATGCCTATGGCTTTTCTAAACGCCGGTCTTTACTTCGGGCTAGTAGCGACGTTCCTGATTGGAGGCATCTGCACCTACTGCGTCCATGTGCTTGTGAAGACTTCCCACGAGCTGTGTAAAAGGATACAGAAACCGTCGTTGGGATTTGCGGAGACAGCTGAAGCTGCGTTTTTATCAGGCCCTCCTGCTGTGCACAAGTTTTCAAGACTCGCGAAGTAAGTTATGTAATGCTTTTTGATCGTACTAGCCACTATCAACTGGTATAGCTTGCGTTAGAAGCAATTTCTGTGAATTGAAAAACGAGTACCTATTCTTATATATATTTGGAAACCAATCTTCGAATAGCAAAAACTAGATTCAAGTTGAGTTTTTTTGTAAAGAGAGTGGTAATAAAAAATATTTTTAATAGATTTAAATAACCTAACTATGCTATCTGTCACGAGAATGTATAAATTATGTAAACAAACGTTCAGAAGTTACCACCATTTGGGTCAAAGGAAAAAAGTATTTATTTTTTTAAATGATATTAGTAAAGGAATTGCTGCAAGCATCCGTAGAAA
>DVZL01005651.1:0-11905 GCA_018236625.1 Lasaia peninsularis
ACGGTGTTGGTGACAATAGACCCTGTACTCGCCTCTTACGAGCTGCCTGGGTGGAAGGCAGTTGGCCTATTCTACAAAGGAACCCGGACCATCACGGGGAAAAAGATACTGAGTTCCCACTCGAAAACTATTATTTTTTAAGTTGTATCAAATTGTAGCGTTTAACAAAATTTGATAGTTCAGAGTGGACTAGTTTCGCAGTTTAGTCAAACATACGAGGATTGTATGTATATTTACAAGTGGACTAAAATGGTATTGTATGACAGAGCCCGTCCGAGCCGGCAACAAGCGCGCTCGCTCCTCGCGACACGAAGACTTCGATGTCACCGAAGATAATGATTCCTCGAAAAGGTAATACCGCTTTATTATATACGCTTTTGTTTAATATTTCCGTTTTGTAATATAATACCAGCCCCATTTTCCCATATCATTGATATATCAATAAGTGTTAGTAGATTTTAATCTTAAAATTGTGATAGCTGGTTATACTGTGTACTAGTAGTAGTAGTATTTAATGTTTTTGACGAATCATTTATTTTTGTTCTGTAACAATTTTGTTGTGCAGATTGGTATTGTGCAACAATATCAATATGTGTTTAGACTTTTTGTTTTCTTCGAAGTTGAATTTAGTGATGGCAACATCAATTTTCTTGGTTTTATATCTTGTCTTGCTGATTCAATTTGATTAAGACTCGGTTAAATATTGAAATATTTAACTATTGAAAAATGTGTGAAATTGTGATACACTTTTCGTATTAGTTGTTAAAATTGAAAAGACCAAGATTGCTTTTGCTCATCACTAAACAACTATAAGTCTTCCTCCACAGCCACGCGTAAAGAACGTTGTTATTTATAGATGGACTAGCACCGGTGGAGCAGATTCGGAGTCTGCCACAAAAGCCTCCATGTGGATCGAATCCCGCAAGAAAACCCCCCAACGAGTTTCACTCCTTCATGACAGCCTGCAAAATCCCATTCAATTACCGACTTCTCGGAATTCTAGCCGTACTTCGGGGCGAACTCAAACCCCCGCCGGTGCCCCGGCGCGGGCCTCTGCGCGTACCCCTACCACACAAAGTCCCATTCGACCGTCTCCAGCTAAAGATTCTAGTCGCAAATCACAACGTAATATAATTACCCCAGGTCGTGCCTCATCGCGTACCCCAGCTAGAGCTTCCGTTAACGTTATCGGTACCCCGGCGAACACAGCTAACATTTCGGTCCGTTCTTCAGGCCGAAGATCGGATTCAACTGTCAGTTCACAAAAGTCCAATCAGACCTCTAGAAATTCGTCGAGACAGTCCCTCCAAAGCCCATTAAGTTTAGACCTGTCGGGGCACACGTCGGTCCGGATGTCGGCAGCCACGGCGGCCCGGACGTCCGCCCGCACTCCCGGATCTACTCCCGGACGTACTCCCGGACGTACACCCGGACGCACACCCGGACGTACACCCGGACGCACTCCCGGACGCACACCCGGACGGAAGACGCAGCGAGCCTCTCACCGAACTCTTCAGAAGATACAAGCCCCTCTGCGCATAGGTAATAAATATATTTTTTAAAATATTATAATGTTACTGCTGTTATCTAGTTATCTGCTTCTTATTTATCATACCGACACACACTGGCTAGAACTGTCGTTAAAGAATAGCTAGGGCTGTGGCATCGATCCGGACGGGTCGTCACATAGTTTTACCAACTAGTCGCAGTCACGGTGCGAGTGGTTGACTAATGAGCTGTTTTTAGAAACGCCTATACTCCTTAAACTAATCCGGGAGCAAGACAGAATCATTGTATGAGATTTAATCAAATTCGTTTTAGCAGTTTCAGAGGTAGGTGTCGTCCCTTTTGACATTTTACTCATGTAAAAATACATAACGATAATATCTGACGTTAGATGGCGCTATTAGTTATTAGATTGTAGTATATTACGATCATCCGAGTTGATTACACAGCATTATTAACAATGTAACTAGGTATTTGCCATTCGAGTTTAGCTAATGACGTTCATGTGATAAAGCGAAATTAAAATTAAAATATTGATATGAAAATTGTGCTGATGTAAATTTATGTTTTGCTTCTTGCGTGTTCGTACGATATTCATTTTTATAATCTGGAATTAGAAATTGTCTATTCTTTTGAAATGCTAGGATCTAAGCAAAAATGTATGCATATTATAGTTACAATAATTAGATCACATTGATCGGTCAAGAGGTACATAGATTTGGGTAAAGATGGTTCCGTATTTAATTATTTTTTTAAAAATTAGTGACGTTCAAATTACCCTACGATGTAATGAAATTTTGATTTGTGTATATAAATTTAAGATATTCCGGTACAAGTTATAGAGATAAGTTAGACGCTTTTGAAAATAGACATTTTTATTACAATTCTGTTTATTAACTTATTTTGTGAGTACTACTTGAACATTTTTAAGAGTTTTAACTAATGATAGATAGAAGTTCAAGAAAAAACTAAGTAGTGTTATACATATAGAAATCGAATTCAAGGAAAAATGTGACGTCGAAAGTCGCTAACGTAAGTAGCGCTGTATAAGAGTATTTCAATAATGCCTTAATCGTTAAAAAAATAAGTTTACAATAATGCCTGTTTCATACTAACTTCGTTGATAATTTGATAGCTCAAATGCTGAGTTATAGAGCTCTACTTGCATTGCACAACTCAGTGTTTATCCTAATTTTAATTTATAGAAGTGAGAGTTGGGTTAGAAGCAGTACATAAGTAGGGTAAATGCGGCCGAAATGCGTGCGCTCTGCAATATTTGTAAAGTAACGCTCGCCGACCGCATTCGTAATTAGTGTGATCAGAGAAAGAATGTCTTGAGTAAAAATGAGAAAGGTCGGATAGTTTGGTCATGTGGAAAGAATGAATGATGCAAGATTGACATAACAGATTACAATGCGAATGTGGATGAATGTAGGTATTCGGGGAGACCTCAGGGAGGGATGTAGCTAGGTCAGTGTGCAGGTGTCGTGACCCTTGGCACTCGGTGCTCTTTGGCTACCTCGCAAGTGACCTGGCTAAAGCTATGTATGGATGTATGTAATTAGTTAATTAAATTTTACAAGTTCCACTCTATGGTATAACGAAATTTTAACTTGAGACTTCAAATCGTAGGCTTACACAAATTTTGTCGCTTAAATTGAAGTGAAGATTTAGTTGACGATCAGTCAGACAAAAAATCAAATAGGTCAAATAGGTAAATCATCTATAAATTCAAGAGCCCTTAGCCTCTTTTTAAAATTAACTTATGGCTGTCTATAGGTCCGCATTATTTCCTCATCAACTCAGCCGTTAAGGCGTTAAACCTTGCCAAACGAACACACTATTAAATTCATTTTATTGCGGAAATCAGTTGTTGCAAAAACACTTGATACCTGAGTATTACGATAAGAAGTCTCACGTTCACTGTATTTCCGCGAATAAAGTTGCAATCGGCTTAGACGATTAGCATAATCACGAAAGAACAAACGAACAAACGTTTTTCACATTTGACGTCGCATGTTTTTAAAACCCCCGACGCGATGGCAGAAAAGCGTTTTCATAAGTTTGACGTGTCTTTGTGTGTCTGTATATCTAAGGCATCGTTTCTAAACGACTGTAACGATTGTGATGCGCTTTTTTATTTAAAAGCTAACATGATCGACTTGGTCTTAGCTATACTTAATCTGTCTTAGCGTTCAAGGTCAGCAGCTTACTTGTAAATCGCGGAAGAGTTTCTTTTGTTACCTTGAAGGTAAACTTATGTGAGGGCTAACAGTTAAAATACCTATTACTACTTCCTAAGTGGTAAATTACCCGGGAATTCCTACTATTAAACCCACATGGATACTTACTAATCTGGGGTTTCTTAAAATGCTTTCTCTGCGGTCGATTGGAGTTTGTGTTCGAATTTGACGCTCAAGCTCCTGGCTTTGATTCTCGGGGAAGGGCGACTTGCCATCTGTCGCATCATGAGTCCTAGTATCGTCGTTATCGTTCATGCACAGTAATATCCCCGCTTACCCGGGATCCAAGATATTTCTCTTACAAAAAATTAATTATAAAGTTTATGTAAAAGGATCCCCAATAGCGGCAGTCACCGACCTTCGTTTACCGGTATTTCGTAACGCGTGGAGGTTATTGAGCTCCTGAATCATTTTTACAGCGACTCGCCGCAGATAGTGCACCTGAACCACAGTATATATATACATTTGCATTCATGTGACCTTGACGCGTCTCGATATATTTGTCTGCATTAAATAAAAGACAAAAAATCCCATGTCAAATATTCAAATGCGTTAAAAAACTACAAGTGCAGGTGTGATTTATCCAATTAAAAAATTCTGAAAATTTCAAAACTTTTGTGCTTTTCTTGTGTTACGTCTTTTGGTATAAGTGTTTATGTGTCATATTTTATATTTTTTAGTTTGTGTTTTGGCGATTTTGAGGAATTATCAGTTTTACATTTTTTTTTAAATACACATTTCAATTTAAAATCATTTGGTTTTGATACAATTTGAAATTACCACGTTAGACTTGATTACGAATGTTTATTCAACACGTGGATCTATAATGTTTATTGGAATAAGTTAATAAAAATAACTGCCGTAAAATTGCTAACTAAGGTATCCATAAGCTCAATGATTGTTATTACAATAATCAGGTCAATTGTAATGATCGTGTAATTTATTTACACATGAAAGGGGTTTTTATTTTGTTATAATATTAAATATTCTTTAACGTTTATTAACTTGTGTATTCATATATACTTTTTTTAACAGTTATGATTACGTCGTTTTAAGATATGTAATAATTATAATTTAGGATCAGTAAAATTTTATATTCAATCGTAATAAACCGTAACTTGTATACTGAAATATTGTTTATATAGTTTGGTTAGGATTATAATTTTTATAACAACCGACACCGACTTAAATGTTTTGTTTTGTGCTATCATATAGAGTCGGACCAATTAGATACAATTTTGTGGAGTAAAAAAGGTTCTATAACACCTAACACTAATGGAAATTTCCAGAGTATATTAAGCTACAATAAAGACGATTAAGTGGAATACTTGTGATTGTTTCGGTAGAATTCGGTCGAATTGTACCGAATAGAATAGAATTGAATTAGGTTTTACTCAAAATCAGTATTGGATAGATTTTTTGAACCTCCAATCGTACATGCAATAAGTAGAGAAGTATTAGTCGGGTATGGTAGGGTAGGGTACAAAAATATAAGTAAAGGGTAGAGATATGTGGCAGTTGTGGCGAGCGTGGTTGTGGTTTAACAAGTGGTTGTGTGGTGCGACAGATCACACGAAGCAGGCGGCCATCAAGCGCATGTCGGGCCCGCGTCTGCTGGTGGCGCGTCCCTCTGCCCGCCCTCGACCCACGGCTTCACCTCGAGGGGTAAGTGCTCAAACTATATAACGCTTATAAAAGAACTAATTATCGGAAAGATAAGATTTGAAACGGATTATTTTTTCTGATTCTGATATTTACGAAAATATCTCACGAATAATAGCGACAACCTAGTATGTGCTGTCTAATTTTGAAAATATAGGTTTTGAAACTTAATCTTTGATTTTTCAAAAATGAAATGCGGACATCTTCATATTGGTTTTCTATTATAATTAAAAACAATTATTTTTAGTATTTTTAAATTTGATGTAAGACACTACACATTTTTTTAGGTATCCAGCTTGGATTCATCTTCGCAACATTCTTCACAAGATACATCTATAGAAGATGATCTAAGTACGCATTCGCCAACCTTGGGTAGTCCTAAAAAATCTGCTCTTAAAAACCCGGCGGCGAGGAAATCCTCAAGAAAAACAGAAACTATTAAATTTGACCTAAGTAACATAGAAAATAATACAAATCGTTCATCTGACGTCGTCTTTTTAAGTGAAACAAACGATCGAAATAGCGTCACTGATGATAACTTGACTTTACGTTATTCTGAAAGCTCTATTCCTACTCCTTCACCAAGAAGATCTATACATTCACGCAGTAGTCAAATTTTAGAAAAAACAGGAACATCGATCACACAGTCTTTTGCCACAGAACAAAACACATTAACGCCAGAACCATCGAAAAGAAAATCTTCTCGTGGGACTTTAATTCTAAAAAAAGCTCTAGAAAACTCTCGAACTGCATCAAGGCAATCTCGTAGAACTACAGAGGCTACAGATCAAAGTTACGGTTCAACGTTAACTTCTATTAGAAAAACTCGATCTCCAAGAGAGTCGACTCAAAACCTCGAATCGTATTCTATTGTTGACTTAGTATCCATTGATTCAGACAAATCTGGAGGTTCCGTATATACCTCTGTTGGATCTACTCCAAATCTAACATTCGATACACCAGAAACTCTGGCTAGAAAGACAAGGTCATCTAATATATCCGTGCTTGGTTCTAGTACGCCTTATGTGAAGTCAAAGATTTCACCCAAACTTTCACAAAAAAAGTCTAGAACAAGGCGATCGACATCAGAGCTCATAACCCCAGAAAATATTCAAAAACCATCTTTTAACAGTACCAAAATTTCAAAAGCCTCGAAATCAAGGTCTCGTTTAAATGACAGTGATGTATTTCTAGTAAACGATGATGACGCATCACCTCGATCTTCTCGTCGTGGCAAGTCCGGTGGAGTCAGTCCTCGCAAAAACATTTCCATTACAGCGTCATCTTCAACTTCCCCACGTAGTAAATCGGCTTCAGTTTCTCCCCAGGGTGGAATATGCACTCCTGAAAATAGGATAAGCCCAGAAGACAAAGGAACTCCAATGCTGAGCATTCAAAGTCTTTTAGATCAAAATACACTAGGATCTATAGCACCGACCAAATCAAATAGAAAAAGAAAAACAACTAGCGCGATTCACGTTGTAAAAAAACCAAGAGTGAGTGCTAAATCGAAATCTCTAGTTGTATCTAGAAGATCTTCAAAGAAAAAACGGAGTTCAGATAGTGAAGAGAAAATTGTGACACCAAAGAGTAGTGTTACAATATTACAGGAAGCAGTTAAAAATAAACATTCTACCGCTAAACAACCCCAGTCCAAACGTAGTATAATTGACAATTTGAATGAATCCGATGTTGTTAAACAACTTTTTAATAGTCCCGTTAAAAGAAAACTGTCGCAAAGTATTTTAGAATTTTCCAAGAAACAGTTATTAAATGACGATGACATAGTTTCAATCAGATCAACTCGGAAGAATACATCTTTAACTGCAAATACACCTGACATATCTCTTATAGATCACTCCGACGCATTTACGCCGGAAGTATTTATTAGTCCTTTGAACACGCCAAGCAATAGCCCTAATTTGACCGGAATAAAACGCCTTTATGCTAAAAACACGCCTGAAAATGATTTGCAGAATATTAGAGGTGTAAAAAATCTTCTGCGGACGCCACGAGTGCGAAAATCCATTAAAAATGATTTAAGAAATGTGGCAGGAGTAAAGAAAGTATTCGAACGGTCGCCAAGGAATCGTTTGAGCGATGTAAGAATCAAAGAAATATTCGCTGCCTCACCAAAGAATGATTTGACTCGTGTATCTGGTGTTAAAAAATTATATGAAACCAGAAAACGTAGATCACCAAAAATCATGTCTCCAGATGTAACTGGAGTTCGTAGTTTATTTAAAAGAAGTCCCCGAAATGATCTCGGTAATGTGTCTGGTGTTAAAAATACTTTGAAATCACATTCACCTAGGAATGATTTAACAAGTATCAAAGACATCAAACATATGTTTAGGGAAAACAGGGCTGCTGTTTTGAGTGATGTTAGTGGAGTAGAAGAGCTATTTGTAGAACCCCAAAATCAAGATAACACATTTGATTTGTTAATTGGGAGACCTCCTGTAAAATCTTACGTTAAATCGAAAAGTCTTGTTATATCAAAAGGTAAAAAATCTATACGAAAAGCAAAGTCTCTTCACGATTCTATTGATTTTATTACAAACAATGTCGAAGAATGGCTAGAAAAAGAATTAAATAAACGCACAAAAGCTAAAGAAATCCCGAAAAAATCTTTAAATAAATCAAGTAATGTGACGCGAGAGTTGCAAAAGTTGGTAACTGATACGGTAGAAGGAGTAGCTCCATTACAGTCCTCCAGAATAAGAAATAGTACAAATGCAACGCTAAATAATACCCAGTCTTTCGCGTCTCGAAAAAAATCTGCATCTGAAATATATAGTGCCAGAAAGTTACCTATTAAAAAGAGGTCATTAGTAGAGGTCTCTGATGATAAGAGTGGCAATAGATCAATAATGAAACTGCCTATTAAAAAACGAGTTGTCGTGCATTCCACTCCAGTGAAAGGACGAGTGAATTTGACGATGAACACTACAGAGTTAGGCAGAGTTTCTCCAATCGTATCAGTTGAGAAGATGGATATGGATACTGCGTAAGTTTTATTAATGCTTAACTAGCTATGACCGCGACTTCGTCCGCGTTTTTATTGAATTATTTTATACATTTCTAAAAAGTAGCCTATGCTATCTCTTATTACATCAGCTGCCTCCTAGTGAAAGTCCCGTCAAAATCGGTCCAGCCGCTTCAGAGATTAGCTAGTACAAACAGACACAGATAAATATTATTTCAGAAAGAAGGAGGATGGATCTTTAAAATTTTGGTTTGATTTTTTATGGGATATACATGCATATGACAGCAAGCATATGGATCTGATGATGAGAGACGACTGAGGCCATTAGACACCATAGATGTTGTTGGTTTGTTGCTATCCTGTAGTCGGTGTTTTAGACCGTATGTGTAAGTCTACTGGCTACCTTACCCTCCAAACCGGAACAGGACTATGTCATTACGGCGGAATATTATTCTTTCTCGGTCTTTACTGTCTTCAGGTTAGTATCTGATCTTGGCGAAATGAAGGAAAGTATTAGAATGTTATAATAAAATTAAACAGAGAGAACTTATTTTTCTTTTATTGTGATTCGCGCATTTGGTTTAGGAAAGCACATTAAGTTTAAATCTACAATATTTTAATTATTATATGTTATATATATAAATGTTTTAATAAGTTTCAATTAAATTATTACATATTTATCGTTTTTTTCAGAGATGTTCAGGCTATTTTGCTTAGAGAATCTCCAAAAACAAAACTGAGAAGAGGTAAGAAAACGATTGAAGCAGAAGGATCAAACACCCAAACTTTACCACTTACAGAATCTCCTAAAGCTAAACGTGGAAAAGGGACAAAAACAATTGAAACAGAAGTAACAAGTGTTCAATCTCTGTTATCCAAAGAATCTCCGAAAGTGAAACGTGGAAGAGGAAGGAAAACAATTGACGAACCTCACCTTCCAAAAGAATCTCCAAAAGTTAAACGGACTAGAGGGAAGAAAATAATCGAAGATGTTACGAATACACAAGCACAACCACTAGAAGTCTCTCCAAAATCTAAACGCGGTAAAGGAAAGAGACCTGTCGAAGTAGAAGTAAGAAATGTGCAAAGTGAAAAGATATCACCAAAGAAAACGCGCTCAAACGCTAAAGTGGTAACACCCGTTTTAAAATCAACCAGAAGTCGTAGAACTACTGCTGCAAGACTTTCTATCAAGAATAAAAGAGCATCATTGACCATCACCAAAAAACCTCCAATATTGAGTCCCAAACCCGTTGCGAACGTAGTAGTAGAGAATGAAGCAAAACCTACTCGATCAAATAGACAAAGAGTTGTAAAAGAACAGACTCCTAAAACAACCAGAGTAAAAGTAGTAAAAACTGCAGTCATTGCTTCGCCTCTTAAAGCTAAAGAAACTGTGACACGACAAACTAGGAGAACAAGAAAAAATATTGAAAATGAAAATCCAAACAGTAAATCTCAAACGACATCAAGAGCGACACGGAAAACTGAGAAGAAAACAGACCAAAATACTACACCAGGGAAATCTATTAAAGAAAAAACTAAGACTGTAGAAGCCAAAGAAAAACAAGAAGTAAAGGAAGTTTCACTTGGACTAAGAAGAGGTCGAAGAGCAAAAGCAACAGAAAATGTAAAAGCAGATTCTCCTGTACAAGTTAAAAGGGGAAGAAAAACTACTGTTGCACCTTCAGGAAATACACAAAATACACATGAAGCTAAAAATAATAATAAACCTAAATTAGAATCTCAGAAAACAAGATCTAGAAATGAAACGAAAAGTCATACAGATATTGATGTAGAAACAAAAACTAGAAATAGAAGACAAGTTAAGGCACCTGAAGTGGTAGAAACTCAGACCAAAAATCGAAATATAAAATCACAAACTGTAACTAAAGTAGAAAGTCCAATTCCTAGGAAAGGAAATAGGAAACAAGTAACATTTTCAGAAGAATCTACAGCTAAATCAGTAGAGAGAAGAGGGAGACGTAATGTAGAAAAGTCAGAAACTGTAGCCGTTGTAGAGGCAAAAGCCAAGAAACCTGCTGCAGCAACTGTTCAGCAAAAGTCTACTAGAGGAAAAAAGGTATTTCTTAATCTTTTTTTTATGAACTAACTACTAAAATGTCAAAGAAAACTTGGAGGGTGATGAGCAACTTGGTAACACTGTTTACTTGTAAAAAATAAAATCCACTGATATTAGGTCCTATTCTGTAAAAGGTGGCAAGTCCATCTGCATGTCGGGCACAAATCCTGGGTTTCTTCACGATGATTTCCTTAACCCTATGAGCACTCAGATAATGTATTTAATTTAGAAAAACTCATTGGTACCCGGTTCCTACCTGGACTAACGAAATAGAAGAAGTCACCATCACCATATCATAGGGTATTTATTCATGTCACCCTAAACTATTTTAAAATTCATTACCTTCAGTATGAAGGATTTTAATGATTTTCTGAGATTGAAAACTTAAATAAAAATATATATACCCACACTTCTTTAGCAAATTGACTATGGTTTTTTACTATTTAAATCATCACCTTAGCCTTTACGTTCTTAACAGAATGGTTATGGTCATCACACCTTAGTTTTATTAGGGGCAAATAGTATACGCCTCACCATATTTCGCCATGTGATTCTGTGACTTTTTGAATTATAAAAATAAATAAAGGATACTTATATACATCTACTCTACCCTTCAGCAAGCAATAATATTGTAATGACAACAGTAAAAGATACTCCTTGGTATTCTTTAAGTTTCCTCTAAGGAAAACAATTAGGCTTTAGTTTATAATTTATGGTTTTCCTTATGACTAGACCATCATTGTCGACTCTTCCTAAAACTTCCATGTATTCATAATTTAAATGAAAAAACTTTAGAGGCGATAGTTTTTTTATGATATAATGTTGTTTCATAGCCCTGATAAGGCCAAACAGGTAAATTTTGTAATTAAATTATAAGTGTTTGACATTATACAACGTGTAATATAATAAGCGGAAGAATCCGCAGCCACCAGTACAATATAAAGTTATATTTATAATGGTAAAGATTTTAAGTCATTTAAACACGTAAACATATTTTTTTAAGGAATCAAATTGTCTTTCTAAATACAAAGTGCATGGTCATACTAATGCATGCACTTATCTACGTAAGTAGAAAAAAAAGCTCGAGTCTTGTTTGCTCACCCACACAGGTCATTGATTACCAGCTGATGACTGATATATTTTTTCAAAATATGCACTTTAATATCACAATCACTGTTTTTTTGCACGATACAATAATTCAGCACCAGCTGATTAGTATTAGTAAATACAAAATATGAAGTTCGTTAAACTCGCGGCTAACTACATATACTGAATACTGGTGTACCGAAAAACCCGTAATGGCTTTTAATAAAGTAATTTACTCAAGAAACTTTAAGAAAATGCTATAATCATATTTTAAATTAGAAAACACATGTACTTTTTCACATATAACTTATAATTGAAAACTACTTCTTAAAATAG
>DVZL01005652.1:0-11905 GCA_018236625.1 Lasaia peninsularis
ATTTTGATGAAATTTTGTACAGAGATAGAGTAGACCTTGAGGAAGGACATAGGCTACTTTTTAACCGACTACATTAATAGGAGAGTATGTTTATACGCGATTAGTATTATAAGTCGGAAAAATATCTGCCCCTTGAAAGTTTTCTGTATTATTAAAATAATTCACGCGGGCGAAGCCGCGGGCGGACAGCTAGTATTTTATAAAACTAGGTACAAAGATATTGAGCATCGAAACATAGTTTTTATATGATACAATTTTTAAAAATGAAACATCCGGTGACTGATGAGACTTTGACGCTCGAGATCCCGGGTTCTATTCCTGGGTAGGAAAAGTTTTATTACGAGTTTTTTCTGTTAATATGAAAACCATTTCGATTTGTGCCCAATATAGCGGTGGACTTGCCACCTGTCAGAGCATGGGCCTTGCTATCGTCGGCTTATTGTGGGTGCGTATGTACCTCTGATGATATTTGTTTAGTTTTTATTTTTTCAATATTTATTAATATGTAAATATTGTTAAAATTTCTCACAACACCAGCGTATAATTTGATTTTTTAAGTATTATGAAAATTCACTAAATAAAGTCACGCCTATAGCCCTGAACGGATAGGCAGATATATTGTATCCACGATTAGTCGACGATAGTATGTCCCATGAATTGACGCAGTGACGAGTCAGTCGCCATAATGGTGGGCACAAAATTTCCTCACGATGTTTTCCATACCTTTTTTTTTTCTTTCACCGTAAGGGCAATTAGTACATAGCAGAGCACGAAACTGGACTACCGAAACGAAAGTCCAAAACGCGTACCACTAGGCCACAGAGACTGCAAATTTTTGGAGATATTTAGCTGTTGACACTTAGATTATACCCTTGCGTTACGTGAATAAATTATTTTATTCAATTAAGCCAGTGGTAAGGTTTTATTATTTTTGATTAGATGAAAACAATAGAAAATATTCAAAACCGGCCAAGTGCGAGTCAGACTCACGCACGATGGGTACCGTACCAATAATATATGAAAAAACATAAATAGTACATTTTTATGTGACAGCAATATTAAAACATTAATTTTATCCAGTTTTTAGTATTTTATAGTGGCAACAGAAATACATGATGTATAAGAAAATTTTAATTTAAATCTACTTTCTAACTATTACAATTCACGAGATACAGCTATTTGGTAGATAGACGGACAAGGTATCATGGTAATAGAAACCTGGTTTAATACTTTGCCTCAAAATAATCATAAAATGTGTAAGGTAATCTAGTAAAAAGTTCTACGGTAATATACGGTTACATAAACGGTGGTAAAGAAAATCGAATAACCAAAACTGGCCAAGTGCGAGTCAGAATCGCATACGTAGGTTCCATACCATTATGTGTAAAAACAGCAAAAACAAAAAAATCACTTTTCAGCTATCACGGTTCAAGAGATACAACCTGTTGTCAGACAGACAGACAGTGGAGTCTCAATATAGGCCATTGTTTTTATCCTTTAGGTATGGAACTCTAAAGAGGAACAAAAAGTCAATTGATTTGTAATAAAACATTTTTATCACTTCAGAGAATAGCAAATAGGCCATTGAATAAAACTTCTATGAATATTATTTTTCATATAAAAACTTTCTAAGTATTTTCATGATAATAAACTTTGGTGAATATTAAAACTATCTTACGCCTGTAGTTATACCGCAATTTATTTTGGGTTTTTAAAATATTTTCTCATTTTAACTGATTTCCAAAAAGGAGGATATACATTCAACTGAACGCTCTTTTTAAGGTTCCGTACCGAAAGGTTAAAAAAAAATTCTATTACAAAAACTCCGCTGTCCGTCTGTCTGTCTTTCACCAGGCTGTATCTCTTGAACCGTGATAGCTAGAGTAGTGTGAGTTAAAATTTTCACAGAATATGATGTTTCTTTTTTTCAAATAACTACAATAACAAATACTAAAAATAGAATAAAAACTAAAAAAGCATATTTTTAAGGTTCCGTCCCCTATGGGTAAAAAATGGAACTCTATTACAAATACTCGACCGTCCGTCTGTTTGTCGTCTATATGTCACCAGGCTGTATCTGTTGAAATTTATTTTTGCCGCATTTTTTTTATATTATCAAATACAAAAACAGAATAGAATAAATACGCAAAAGATGCTCCTGTATAACAAATGTGATTTTTTGCCGTTTTTATAACTGATAGTTAGATCGTTGAAGTTTTCACAAATGATGTATTTTTGTTGCCGCTACAACAACTATAGAAATAAATAATAAGAACATATCTGTAATATTCTACATTTGCAATAACTGGGCGATCGATCTTAGCGCTGTAGGTCTTTTTTGTTAGTGCAATAAGCTTTCATCTACTTGGAAAAATTTGACGATACGTCTACGAACTCTTAGTCGGTAATAATTTACACCAAGTGCTACCGACAGATTTGTATAGATGTCGTAGTTTTCGCAATTTTATGGGCATATCTAGATCAATTTTTTAAATCCCCAAAATCCCTGGGCCTATCAAGATCAATTTTTTAATTCCCCGAAATCCCTAGGTACACATTTTCAGCGAAATGGTTACAGCCGTTTTCTAGTTCGCCGGTATAAATAAATAAATATCTAAATATAACTCATTTTAAAGTATTAGATAACGTAATTTTTTATAGTATAAGACAGCGAACAGGCACACGGGTCTCCTGATGGTAAGAGACAACCGTAGCCTATAGACATCATAGATGTTGTAGGTGCGCCGCTGCCCTGTGGTCGGGCTGTTAGACCGTATGTGCAAGTTTACCGGCTACCCTACCCTCCGGACTGGAACACGACAGTGGTATTATGACGGCAGGAATGGATAAGACGGTGGATCCCTACCCGGGCGAGTTGCTGCACAGCACTCTACAACCAGTGGTCATGTTGATAGTGTTAACCTATACTCGCCTCTTACGAGCTGCCTGTTAGGAAGGCAGTTGGTCTATTCTACACAAAGGGCCCGGACCAACACGGAGGACCAACTTCCCCAGTGCTGTGGTTATTTGTGGGTGATGGTAATCACTTACCATCGAGTGAAATACTTGCTTGTTTGCCTTCTTTTCCGCAAAAAATATTAAACTTGACTGATTATGAGTACATAAGGAGTACATGGATGTTAGGGACAGTATTGTACAAATTATAATGTAATATCTAAGATATACTACATTTACACCAAATTATTGCTCTAAAATAGTTTCTTTTGCGAGGTACATGCAATTGAAAATAAAATAAGGTTGGGATTTCCGAATAGCAGCAACCCTATTCCCCGGCGGGTTGTAACATTTAGCCTGTTTTTCCTTGACACCATCCCCTTTTAGAGATCACAAGGGTGCCTCGGGGGTCGTACTGAAATCACGAATTATACCTTCGCTAAATCTTTTATAGTTGTAGCCTTTTAGTTTGTATTCTTGTATTTCAGTTTCCCTACTTTTTGATACGATCCTTTGTGTTACCCGATAAAATGAAGAATTTGTCAATGGATTGATTTTTAGGAGGGAATTTCTTATAGAGTAAAATGTATTTACAATTCTTTTCTTCTTTGGCATTTGTGTGATGAACGTAGATGTTTGTGATTCCGGATTTGGGTGTTTATTGAATACACATTTTTATTTCATTTTCATAAGAATTTTTCTCCGTCTGTCTGTATCCGGTCTGTATGTATGATTTACGCGTAAATTACTGAACCGACCGTGATGGAATTTGGCTAACGCGTAACTCTTGTTTCGAGATTGGTTGTAGGCTACTTTTTAACCTGTTTATTTAAAGAAGTTCCGTAGCAGAAGGGGAAAAAGGCAATATATATTTGTATAGAACATACTCTAAGGACTAATCTTCAGGTTCAGAAGTTACAGACAAAACCACTCTCACTCTAAATGGTGGAAATAATTATTAAAACCTGAAATGTACAGATGCTTTTGATTGTATGGATCATGTTTAATTGGGTTTCGGATTTTATCTAGGAAACTCTTTAAAGATTAATAGAACCGATTTAATGCAGTAAAATATTAATCATCCTCAGATCATATGTAATTGACAAACATGTGATCTGAGACTTTTATTTTTTTTATGCTCGGGAAGTGCGGGCTGTCCTTCTGCTTGACGGAGTCGAAATATTGCAATATAGTATAATAGGTAGTTGGAAAATTACCACATTCCACCTGAAAAAATCTTTCAACAATAGACCTTCGCTGAAATCATGAATGAGCTTGTACGTATAATAAAACTGTAAAATAGTGAATTCTATACATTTAAAATATTTAAAAAAAACAGACAAGTAGTTTAAACGTAGTAAAACGTCATAACCTACTTTAAGTTTGTTGTCTGAATTATTTTTTTTTGTACTCAGTGCCTGTATATATTTTATACGGGACAGTTTTAAAGTACAAATTATTTTATAAAATAAGAACTATCGAAACCTATTAAGTGGTTGTGGTGGTAATAAGAAAAAAATAGCTAAGCATAAGTAGGACTCGCATTCGAAGAGTTTGTAATCACTATAATATACGTATAAGGATCACGTTTGTTGTATGGTTATGGTTAAATATTTTATTTCAAATTTTATTATTAGTTGATAGCAAGCAAGCACATGTGTTAAAAGTTTAACTATCTATAACGACACGCGGATATTTTAACCCTTTGGCTACGGCACCCTAAAAATACTAATTAAGTAAAAAATAAATTTCATTGCAAAAAAAATATAATTACCTAAAAATAATTGGTGACAAAATTCATACAAATCACTAGTTTCGTCTACTTTAAGTTCTCAATAGTATTATTGCAAAAAATCTACTTAATCTAGGTAGATTTTTTGGTAGGTAGACCAACCTAGGTCAGATAGCAATCGCTTTGAAAAAAAAACTGGTGTCCAAGTCAAATCTTCAAGATTAGGTAGCTGCCCCCGATATAATCTGATATAATACGGGATAAGGCTAAAACGAAGAAGTATTTTTGCAAAAATAACATTACCAAGTGAAATTCTATAAACGTTATTCAGACGACATAGCGTTAAACATCTTGTCTCCACATTACGGACGCTAGACACAAAATAATACTAAACGAAGAAATAGAATCCTAAATGAATGTAACGAAGAGTGAAATTCATGGAAATGAATGGAAATGGAATTATATAGATAATTGGGACAGTCAACGAAACTACCGCTGTGAATATTAATCGCTGGAGCTTTTGATGAAGTACATCTTTTACTGTGACACTATAGCTTGTGAAATAATACCACAAGCCAGCTGAGTTTCAATCGCCGCATCTTCTCAGTGTGTGGCCGCGTTTCGATCCGGTGGTAAACATCAGAACTCACAAGAACTGCTTGTAAAGTCTATGTGAAATATAAGTTCATAACCCTTCGCGCGTAGGTCCGACTCGCGCTTGGCTGATTTTATTTTTTATTAAAGAGGAGGAAACTACCAGCTACTGTTATATATAAAATTAATAAATAAATAAATATTACTTGACAAATTACACAAATTGATCTAACCCCAAAGTGAGCAAATTATATGCGTTATGGGTGTTAGACAACGATAATAATACATAGAAATACTTAAAGATATACAAGAATAATTTTAATGAAAACTCAGACCCGGAAATATAAGTCTATGTTTATTACACAAATATCTGTCCCCGTTGGGAATCGAACCAGAGCCTGGCGGTTAGTCGATGGGGTACAGGCCTGTACGCTAGCCCCTCGACCAACGAAGTGTTCAAATTTGAGATTAGGATAGCTCGTTAGGAGTTGGAGTTCGTTGTGTTAAAAAACCTTTTATTAATATATGATAAAATCTTATAATAAGCACATACATAGACAGCATAATACGAACTTCAAATATCAATGTATTAAGTTGGTAGTACAAGTCTGGCCATAAATACTGTTGCAATTAAAAATAAAAAAAAAATACATTTGAATTTGGAATCTGTCACTTACGACGATACGATACGATTATTCATTTTTTCCTCATTTAGGCGGCAATACATTGTACAATATTTTGCGATACTAAAATGGAGTCTGGTGATATAGAGAACCGGATTGCTGTGATTGAATTACACAAAATAGGTATGGAGCCAAATGCAATTTTTAAATTTTTAAAACTTAGTATTAGTCAAATATTCGTTTACCGGACTATTAATAGGTACGATGAGACTTCCTCTGTGAAAGAGATAAATCTGGCTGTTCACGTAGTGTTCGTACTAAAAGGCGGTCAAAAAAGTAAGGAAAAGGATTCGAAGAAATCCTGTCCGAAAGCAAAAGTTTTCGGGAAATGAAGAATGTATTTTAAGAGATGACTTAGTACTTGTAGCCTGTAAGAGACGCACTGGTCATTGCTTAACTTTGTTTTATTTAATTTTGTTTACGGATGACAATATATTTTTTTTTATTTAAGCAATATTTTAACAAACAAAATGACTGTATCTATTCCTGTTTCGTGCTTGAGGTTAAGGTAGCCGAAAGGCTTGCACATAAAGACCAACAACCCGGCCACAGAACAGCGACGCACCTACAAAATCTATGGTGTCTATAGGCTCTTATCATCAGGAGACCCGTAAAATTGTTCGTTGCCTTATCATAGAAAAAAAGAAAATTCAAGCATTAGAGTACCTAGTTGGCCAAAAACCAATTCAGATTTTTGGGCTTATTGTTTATGCTAATTGGCTAGACCAATTTTGATAGTATGTCATTGTTTGATGTTGTAGAGTGTAAGAGCTAGGAAATAAGCAATCGTACTATTCCAGGCGAGTTATTGCATGAGTTTATTACACAGTTTTCGTCCTAGATTTATCAGATTATATCGGGGTCGACCACCTTATCTAGGAACTAACACAAAGGTGCCAATTTTTACACAGAGTCTTTAGTCACGTTCAGTATTAGTGAATTTATTCTCGATTCGAATATATTTTAATTACTTTTAATTACATGCATATCATCATGCCAGATCCCTTGCATAGTAGGCAGAGAGCTCCGATTGCCAAATGTCACGATCCCTGCACACTTGCCTAACTTCCTCCACTTTCATTATTCTCTTCATACAGATACGCTGGTACCAGAGACTTTTGACACCACCCTTCGGATAATACTCGAGCTATTTGATAATTAAATGTCAATCTAAGTCTCCCAGGGTACCTACATCCATCCACATTCACATTGTATACCAATATCATTTTGTCAATCTTTCATCTTTCGTTCTTAAAACTTTTAATTGAAAACTATTTTTCAAATAGCCAACCAGTTTTGCTACACCATCAGTGATGAAATTTGAGTAATAAATAATGTCAAATTACAGTGGGTAGAAACAAATAAGTCATCCTCTCGTTTGTTCTACAGTTACCAGCGCGTGACTTTTGTCCCGTGGAAATGGGTGAGGTGTTATATTAATACGTGAAGCAAAATCTTTAGACCCCTTTTAACGTGGAAAAGTATGAAATTTGGCATACTTATAGTAAAGGTATAATATTTTTGTGTTGGAGAAGTGCAGAACCCTAATATTTTTCAATAATTATGCTTTCCAAGTACATTTAATGAATAAATAAAAAATTACACACATACATACTCTGTTGGCAAATTTTTTGTTTTATTGGTCAATTAATGTTTTTGTAGGTTTTACATTTCTAAATCAATGTAAGAGTTTTTACAAAAAAATGTTTTAAATCGTTGCTAAATAACTTAATCTTAATTTGAATTTATTACGGTCAAATTTAAACCACCGGGCGACCACTAGTAAAAAATTAATGTTTATTCACTCACAAATTATTATTTAATCATTAAATTTAGAATTTAGAGAACAAACAATTCTAAAAAATATATTATTTTGGTATATGGACCTTTGAACATTTATATATAGAATAAAAATAAAGAAAATATAGAAAAATGCGGTTATTTTAATATTACACACATACAGACACTCCAATTTTATTTATTTGTACAGATTAGTTCTTATGTAATTCCAGTGCGTTAGAAGACACTTGCCATGACCGTTGGTTGAATACTCAGCTGCTATAGAGAATAAATTATCAAGATAACATAGTATTGATCTCGCTACTTGTTTGTCACGAAAATATAATCTATGTTGAATTAGTTTTGTTCCCAAGTTATTATATTACGTTATTCGCTACCTACGCTACGTGTATTCTAGGGGTGGAAACTTGGAGTAATTGCTTTTGTTATTGTGACAAATATTTCCCAAAAGCCGCCTTATTCATCCGTTCTGAAATGCTAAAGTAAAATATTGCGCGGTCATGTAAATAAGGTCGCATTTTGATGTATAACGTGTACACGCGGGTCAGACTGGCTGCTAGGGAATGCGTCGCCATATTGTATGATAGTAACATGTAAGTAGACATATGACATTTAAGTTAGTAACTTAAGTTTCTATTTCAGAAAGAAGCTAAGCTTTAGCCCTGGTGATGCAGTAAGACGCGAAACTGGTCGGCTATTACAAAAATAGTTTTCAATTATCTATACAAATAAATAAAATTGGAGTTATCTGATTAAATACGAAAATAACTGCTTTTAAGTATATGAATAATATTTTATAGAGTTTTTGTCCGTCTATAGAAAGACAGCTTTCTGTCTATCTGCCTGTCTGTTTGTAACCATTAATCTTTGAAACGGCTGAACGTTTACTGGTAGACAGCTGATGTAATAATAAATATTACATCAGCATTTAGAATTTTGTTAAAGAAATATATAAAATAAAAAAGCGGACGAAGTCGCGCGCACAGATAGTAAGTAATATGCGTAATGTACAAGATTCACTAAGCGCCAATGACGAACAATACCGAATATATTATATCTATGCATTGGCAAAAATTATATTTTATTTTGTTTTTAATATTTGTTGTTATAGCGGCTATAGAAATACGTCATGTCACGTCACAATTATCACGGTTCATGAGATAAAGCTTGGTGACAGATAGTCAGACAGGCAGGCAGACGGGTAGAAGGATCGTGGAGTCTTAGTAATATGGTCCAATTTTTACATTTTAGGTGTTTTTGTTTTAGCTGCGGAACTCTAAGCAACGCCAATCAAAACCTTAATGAGGCTGTAAAAATTAAGACTGTTTAATTTTAAAAACGAAATATTTTGTTGTGTCAAGTGTCATTTAAAAAAAGTATAAACAATTAAAATATAATAAGTGAGGAAGTAGACCGATAATGCTTTGCAATTGTATGGAACAGTACCAGTGTATTATAATATTAGCTACTAACAACTAGCTTCTTCGCGTCTTTACTTAATTACTTAATTTTATTAATTTCTAAAAAAATAGTGTAAGCCATTTCTTATTAAATTAGCTGTCTGCCACTAAAATTCTGGTCAAAATCGGTCAAAGTGTTTCCGAGATAATTGAGTACAAACAGAAAGACAGAAAAAAATTCTAAAAAAATATTATTTTTGTGTATGTATCTTGTAAACACACATATGCATTTAGTAAATGGCGATTATTTCAATATAACATACATATACTCCAATTTCATTTATTTGTATAGATGAAGTTTTAGGACCGACGAAGAATAGTGTAAACTATATCTATTAGCAAATAAGTATGACAATATTAACTCAGTAACTTTAGTACTGAGCAAAAGATTTTATCATAAAAATAGTTCTGAAATAGAGAACATTTTCGGAGTTCTAAATGACGCATGATTCATGGCATAGAAGCGTAAATACATTTCTAGCTTTAATAAAAAGAGGCCAGCGTAATTTGCCACACACGGTATAAATGTTCCAGCTTTTTGCCTTTGTATTTTATCTATCCTGATTATTGTTGCCCGCCATTGTTTTGGCAAATTTGGAGGCGGAATATATTTTAACGTTATTTCCATAGTGACTTTTTGGAATGTTACAGTTTCTCTATTTTTTTCCATTTTGGCCCTATCCCTATTCCAACTATAATATTATAAATTCGAAAATATCCATCTGTCTATCTGTCCGTCCGTCCATTAGTCCGTCCGTCCGTCCATCTGTCCGTCTGTGCATCCATCTATCTGTCTGTTTATCTGTTGTGCTTTCACGCTTAAACCACTGAACCGATTTTGATGAAATTTGACACGGAAATACGGTTAACCTTTCGAAAAAACATACGGTACTTTTTAGACTCCATCAAAAAGAGGTTGTTTTACATCATAAGTCGGAATAATGTCTGCCTTTTAAAAGTTATTAGTGTTATTAAAATAAATGACGTGGCCGGAGCTGCAGGCGGAATATATATTGATTGCTGTAATCGTATTTATGAAAGTCCAGAGAACGTTTAAGACGTCCGTAAGTGTGAAAAAATACTACATTGTAAAAATAAGATAAATATATTTCCCTAGGAAAATCACTCGCTGCTCTGGATCTCCTAAGTAGAAAATTCGTGACCTTCCTTTTCTTTCTGATGCTATGTTATTCACCAAAAAATAATTCTCGCTATGAAGCCTTTCGATCGCTATGATAAAGTTATGAAATAATGTTTTTCTCGTGTAGTGGGTTTGATTCCCGGTTGTACCAAGTAATGATTCAAAAATCTATGAATGCTGTTTAAATTGTTTTTTAATTAAAATAACGTCTTTTTTTAGCAAAATGTCTTTTCCTATATGCAATAGTTAAGGCATTTCCCCTCCATGTGGCATAACTGTGGGACCCCTATATACTCGACTGTTACGATAAACAAATGATCTGTTTAAACAAAGTATCCAGACTAATGTTGTAAACATGTAACAATGATTAGTAACATGACATTGTTGTATTACGGTCCGGAGGGTAGGATAGCCGGTAAACTTGCACATAAGGTCTAACAGCCCGGCCACAGGGCAGCGGCGCACCTACAACATCTATGGTGTCTATAGGCTACGGTTATCTCTTATCATCAGGAGAACCGTGTGCCTGTTCGCTGTCTTATACTATAAAAAAACGAGCTCTAAAATACATAAAAATTATCACTATAATATAATGTTTTATGAGTAAAATATATAGTGAAATTGCTTTCGTAAGCATCTCACAAGAACGTCGGTTCCTTTGCTATTAGCACCGTGAGAGACGAGGTGTTATATTATGCAACGCCGTGTCCGTATCGGTGAAACTCTCTTAGTTAGTCTTTTCCACTGTCATGTTCTAAATGGTAAGCTGATAAACCCACTGATAATTTGAACCTGAGGTTGGTAACGCACTAAAACCTCTTATATTTCCATCTATTATCTACAAAATAAAGCAAAAAATAATAATTTAGTTACAACTCCATTTCATTAAACGCTTGATCACGTTTGTAAATTGACATTTTATGTTTAACCACTCTTAGTAGTTTCTCAAAGGAGGTTCAAAGTGCTTGGACAACTGACGAGGGTTAAGATTTAGAAATTTCGCTGCGGAACTCTAAAACAAACCACCAAAGGCTCACAACTTTGTTGAAAATCTTGTAAGACCATTGTGTTCGTCCATCTGGATATTGTAATTGTTATTTTTGTATTTTTCTACAGACTTCACATAATTTCGTAATATCATTGTATTTATTCTACGATGTATTTTAAATTAATGATGATTTTACTAGTTTTTGAACTAACGCGTTCCATAGCTAATATTTAAATTACAACGGGTAAAACGCGTACATAACTTACTTGTTTTATTTATAACTCGACGTTTCGATCCTGTTGCAAGGATCGTGGTCACGAGAGAAATAAATAAAACAAGTAAGTTATGAACGCGTTTTGACCAGTTGTAATTTAAATATTAATGATGATTTTATTCGAGTCCACTTTACAATAAATAAATTAACTAATGTCTCTGTAGTGTTATGGTACGGATGTCGCCTGTTAAGACCGTTAGCCACGTGGGGTCCCGGGTTCAATTCCCGGGTCGGGCAACTTTTCTTAATGTTTTTCAGATTTTTCTGAATAAGCATTT
>DVZL01005653.1:0-11904 GCA_018236625.1 Lasaia peninsularis
TAGAGTCTTGCAACGACTCGCCCGGATTGGTACCACCGCCTTACCTATTCCTGCCACAATAGCGTCAGTGCTCGCTAATGTCGTGTTCTAGTTTGGAGGGTAGGTTAGCCGGTTACTCACGCAAGAGGCTTATCATCCCAGCCTCAGGTTGGCAACGCACCACCTTTGTTGTGCATAGGCGTCAAGTATTTCTTACCACCAGGATCCGTCTGCTTGTTTGCCTTCCAATATCATAAAAAAAAACTAAAAGTTAAAGTTTTAGCCCTGATCATGCTGTAAAACGCGAAACCGATTGGCTTTTCAATAAAATAAGTTATAATACGTGAAAAAGGTACATGTGTTTCTAATTTAAAATATGAATATGTGAAAGTTTCACCAAGCGCCAAGGATGGATAATCATTACATAATATTATAAAACAAAGTCACTTTTTTGTCCGTCCCTATGTAAGCAAAGGAGTTTGATGCGGTTATTTTAATACGTAGAGTGATTCAAGAGGAAGATTTTTACGTATATAACATGTATGGTATACCCGTGCGAAGCCAGGGCGGGTCGCTAGTAAATAATATACTAAGAAATGATTTTTCAAAATTCAACCCCGGAGGGAGTGAAAAAATGGTATAAGTTTGTATGAACTTTAAATTACAAGGGCTAAATTTAATACACCTAGCCGCGGGCAAGAGCTAGTTTAAATATAAGCTAAAACACCGAAGGCAATAACTGGATTTATATCTATTCATTGTCTGTGATTATAAAACCAATACTCATTTATCAGGTGTCGGTTAGAATGTTTATACAATGCACAAATTAAATGGTCCATTTTTCATTTTGATCCAAACACGGTTAAGATTCATATCTCATAAATAATAATCGAAGTTAACAAATTGGATTGGTTATTGTAATAATTATAATTTATGTTTATTTATTTAAATATCCTCGTTATTCGGGGAGATTGGAAATACGACTTACGCCAACCAACCGTTAGATTCGGGTTCGATTCCCATCGGGGGCGGGGTTTCTGTTGAACATAATATTATATGTTTGTATATACCAGGTCTGTGGGTTGGACATATCTGCCGTAGCACCTATGGTCGTTGGATTGGTCCGATGACATTCGAAGGATTGCCGGTCGTTGTGGTAGAACCGAACCGCCAGGTACCCGTGAACCAACTCCATGGCACAACTAGTTGTGCTATCGGGACTTGCATAGATGGATTTGTCCCCGTGACTCGTCTGAGTAGTTGGTTTATAGGTACATACATTTTTCATTGATTTTCAGTACCTGTAACTCAATTGACATCTATCATTCAGAGAAAAATTTATGGAAAAAGGCAAAACTATTAACACACCAAACTAAATATGAGAAACGTATCGTGGAGCTGTGCGTAGTTTTACCTTAGTTACCAGAAAATATATTTTTACAGGGTTGGGAATATATAAAAGAAGAATACAAGGTGGCTAACCTTAACATGCTTTCTTTCATGAAATATATAAATTCGTTATTGAAAAAGTCAAATTTAATAAACATTTTAAGTGTGTTTGGGCAGCGACACCGAACCAATAATGTTGTTGAATCGTGGCACTTGCATCTCAACAAGCTCTTGAATAAAAATACTGTGACTGTTTTGAGGCTGTTGGTATTTAAAAAATTGACACCTTAACTCACATAAAAATTATCACATATACATTCTATGAGAGAAGGACGATTTATAAGAAGAGATGAAATAATAAGCCATATCCAGATGCAAGTAATAAATAAAGACATTTCGATAGGACACGCCTTAGAAAAATTAAGATGGGGTACCTAATTATATTATTTAGTTTTATGAGATCTCATAATTTTATTTATGGAATTTTCAGTTTCAGTTTGTTTCGCTGTTTCTTCTCCTGACTGGCTAGGTTTGGAAACGGTGTTAGTACAAAGTAATAAGGTTTTAATCTGGTTGCTGGGGAGTTTATTTTGCCGTTTCATCTCCTGACTGGCTAGGCTTGAAAACGGTGGTAGTTTATGGTATAATCATTACGGCAAATAACCTGAGACTGCCAATTGCCACTCAAGTTGCTAGAGCTGTTACTTTAATTGTAACTGGGAATACCTACCTACAAACGTGTGGCCCACAAATATTACGAGTACACAAATCTGTGATACACCGAGTTGTCTAAAGGTGTCGGACATGACGAAGTCCATAGCAAAATTGGTTCACGGGTACCCGGCGAACAAACAAGCAAAAAGACGAAGGACATACAATTCCGACAGTTTGAATAGTTGTGTCACGGGGACTAAGTGTAACAACGGTTTCCAGCATAATTTTTCATGGCACAACCAGTTGTGCCACGGGTCTATCATTTTCAGATCGTTTAATGATCACACAACTAGTTGTGCCATGGAGTTGGTTCACGGGTACCTGGCGAAAAATACATCGTCAAGTAGCAATTTTAAGTGTTTGTAATTAATCATAAATGCTTTTATAACGTGAAAGTAAGATGAATACTATCCTTTTCGCTCTCATTTTATGTAGGTATTTAAGTTGTATTACAACTAGTGACACTTGTGGCACCGCCATATCGACGATGCTATGAGTTTATCTTTAGAGATTACTTAATGCTGATTAATCTAATTTCCAAATGGTTTCTGTCGTACTCAAGAGACTATTTTTCACAGTAAGTAAGCCTTATTCACACATAATACAAAATAAGATAATGAGAGTACCTCATTTTAAAACAAAAATCTTTTTAATAATGAATAGCTCACTACCAGTTTAAAATAAGTAACATAATGTAATACAACGTCTGTCTATATTTCTTAAATATAAATGTGATTGAAGCATTAATTTCATTATATTTTCTTAGTTCGTTTGTATAGGTATTGTGGCCATTTTTGTAAAAGTATAATCAATGTATCAGCACAATGGTGTATCAAAGCATCACTAATTATAACTCGTCAGTGAGAAACTGTCCTTTTCGCTATCATTTCTTGTTCAACATTCATTAGTACGAAATTTCGGGGTCGCCAATATAAAAAATAAATTTAAACCCTTAATAGTTTTAAGCTTATCTTACGATGTAAGTGATACTTCACACTTCGCGCACATTCCATTTATACTTCCAATAACCTACCACTAACACTAAAATATATTTTAAGACTTCAGGGTCGCCAATATTAAAAATTAAATCTAAATTCATCATATTTTGTACATCAACTTAAAGTATAGTGTAAATCTTATAAAATAATACTGAATAGTTTGGTTTTTGTGATTTTTTGTTTTCAAGTTCCTGTGTGACTTTTAATTGAATATTAATTTTAGACGCAACACTGTGGGAAAGATTTTTGGTGTGTATTAATAGTTGTCTCATATTTTATACCAATTCTTATAACCAACCACTTACAATTATTGTGATGTTTCCATATTGAAGTAAGTTTGTTTGTAAGTTTTCCACCTTGACTTCTAGATACATGAACTAAATGGAGAGATATTACAATCATTGCTTTGTTTTAAGTTACTATTAAAGTTATAAAAACAAGGAGGCAGATAATAAAAAATGTGAACTCACAGTCGATTATAAATGTATTTGCGTGTTTTAATTTAGAAAAAAAATCACACAACAACACAATAAATACATTCTAGATCGTATAAAAACCTACTAAATGCGTTTTATTAAATTCATACAAAAATACTGATTGACACTTAATTTATATATACATATTATGCTTAATTTAAAGCACTTAGTGAACTATCGTTACGTTCCTAGTAATATTTCGTTTGCGTTGAGAATATGATGACGTCATTAACCTAGCAACCAATCACAATTTTCAATTATCAATCAATAAAAAAGTAAGAGGTTCTCAATTTGATGTATAACTTTCTACAAAGTAATCTGATTTCGATAGTTCTGTTTTTATTGAATAGTGTAAACTCGATCCAAACAAATATATATTATCGTAAAAAAAAGAATTAGGGTTTTTTGAGATATCTATCTCTCTATGTAAATAAAAATGAATTTGTTGCTGAGCGAAAAATTCGAGAATGGCTGAACCGATTTGATTGATTTTTTTTGCTGCGTTTTTTGAAGTCTGAGGAAGAGGTTCTTATGAAAAGAAAAATACTAGGAAAAATTTAAGGAACATAGGAAAAAATACATTATTTTTTATCTCAAACTCATCAGCTCTCAATGACAGGCCGGATCAACTAGTGTTTAATGAAATAATTAGACAGCATAATAATGCAACTGAAGTCGTTTTGTTGGAGTTTTACAGCATTTATCTGAAATTTAATTGGTCAAAGTTGTTACTAGGTTAATGACGACACTATTTTTTTAACGCGGACAGGATATAGTATACAACACTACGGTGCGATGTCGTAAAATGAAGAATGTCAGCACTATGGTGACTTAAATTGAAAAAAAAAACCTTTTTTCAGTCAGTACTCATACAGCATATCATTAAAGCCTTAAAAAGACAGTTTTAAAGTGAATTACTTAAAAAAAAAGTTTTTCCAGAAAATTTCAAGTGCATGGTCAATGTTATTTTCAAATATTATAAACTTTTTTAAAACATCAAACTTGATTATTACTATCTATACTATCGTCGATATCTATCTATCTATATCGTTGACCTGGATTTGAATTAGTGACCTTTGACTTTTTTGAATATTATATTAGACAGTGAAACGACATCGCATTGAATAAAATTATAGGCAATGCTTAAAACTATCAAAGCTCACCAATCATAATCATTGTACCGAATCATTTCCAATGTATGAAGAAATTTCTTCCTCAGTGGAATGTTTTAACCAATCAAGGCACACATCTTAACACTAGCATCGGTACAAAAATAAAGCTATCAAATTGTGATTATGTATGGCAACACTGTATTACATCACTTGCAGATCATAGACTTCAGGTATTTTAATTTTCCATAACAGTATTAAATATTTTTTAATATGGCAAGACTATAGAAATTCTATTGGCGTAAGCTATACTAAACTAAACCACCTTAGTTTGATTAAAATTCTGTTGAAACCCATGTGTCACTGTGTACTCATATGTATATTTCATAGTTTAGGGTAATTTCATTTTTTTCACCAAATACAATTTAGTCTAAGCGTTTTGCCAACAGAATTGCTCTCATAATTATTAATAATGTAAATTATAAAGAATAAGCCAAATTTAATTTAAATTTAAGTACAAAACATTATAATTTTCTAAAATGAAGGAAATTAATAAGTATGGCAACACAAGCGAGATATTGAAGTAAACTACCAAATTGGAATAAAAATACTCTTCCTATAATATCTTTACTGAAACAGTGTTGCCATTATTCATTAAAGTCATCAAAAATACTACATACATCTAATGTTATTGTTTCACATTCCTTAACTATACTAGTTCTATTTAATCGTTTAATCGATATTGACGCGAAAAATCGCTAAATTATTAAAAAATACGGACATCACGATTTAGTTATTTGATTCTATATACAAAACTTAAAAGACCATTACAATATTTATATAAGTAAAAATCATAGCAATGAAAATAATAAAATTATAAGGATAAAAAATTTTGCTTGTGATTAGTCTTCAACCATTTGTATTTTATATAAAATTAATTTTTGTTAATCTTTTTACGTTTTAAAATAATAAGCACATTGAAGCTACAAAAAAACTTACTTTTGTTTATATTTCAAGGCCAATAAAAAACTAAGGGTAGTTTACTTGTACAATATTTCACTTTTAATAAAAGTGAATTATCTTACAAGTGGTTTTTAAAAATATAATATATTTAATATTTTGCTATTATTATTGTAATTGAAACATACTAAATTTATTTAGATGACACCTTTACAGTATACAAAATATATACTCATAAGCATCAAATACAATATTTAAGCAAGCTAAAAAAAGGTAATTGTATGCAATGGTCAAAAGTTTAAAACCTGCCAATTGCTGCCATTGACGAATTAAGAAAATGAGTAGTTTTTAACTATTCGCCATATAGTCACCCCACGTACCAAACCAAGTTTGGTTAAACATAGCTGCATAGGGGTGTTTGCGTTTTTTGTGCAATCTTAAAGACTCCTCAGAGGCGTACCAATATTGAGGATATTTATCAAAATTATACTTTACCGACTCTTTTTCATATGGTTCGGAAGGATCTCCTGAAAAAATATATATTCAAAGTTAATGTCTTTGCTCTTATATATCGATTGACTTGACTAATTCCACTGCTTTGTGTGCATCTCATATATTTTTTTAAATCAATATTTTGTATGTTTATTTACTATCTTATAATATGTATACTGACTGCAAATGATTTTAAAATAGCATTTGCAATAAGTCAGTGTCCATTCTGTAGTAAAATCTATATACATGAGAAAGTTGTGTTAATTAAATTATTTATAACTCAGAAACGGCTAAACCAATTTGACTAAAAATTGGTGGCAAAGTAGCTTAGCTTAATCAGGAAACTGACATACAATACTTTTTATCTCGTTGCGGTTTCGTGAAATTTTTAGTGCATATTGGCTAGGTCTGAGAATTCGCCAACATAATATTATATTCTATAATAACATACCCCTATGTATGGGTGGTAAGAAGTTCTCCGGGACAGGTATATATTTTTGTAAAGTTGTAAAAGACGGATGGCTAATATTTAACAAAACTATTTAACATTTATAAAAATATAAAATGTTTTTTTTTATTTGTAACGATTGCGGAAAATATTAACTTAAAAAAACTTACTTGGTGGTATACAATAAACACAAAATATCCTATGTCGTCTGCTCTCATGTGTTTCCAGGTGTTTTTTATGGTGTTTCCTTCGTATTGAGACATGGGGACAGCATGGACATGGAATAGCCAGATCTTTAGGTACGGAACCATGTCGTTCAGCTGCATGGCTAACTAGTGTGGATATCACTCGATAACCCTAAAACATTAAAATTTTATTTAAGTCTGCATGTGTTAATTTTTATAATTTGGTTTATCTTGTACTTATATACAGGCAAAAAAAATGATTTTCTAAGTAAATGCCTTCATTGACGAGCGTAATTTTACAAACTGTTTTTTATTAGAAAAACTAACCTTAAAACAGTGTTCACATCTATACGGAAAGTTCTTCCATTTGGGGTTCTTTTTCCTGCTGAACACCATCCTATAGGGTTCCGTAGGAAACCAGTCTTCTGGGTCTAAGAGTAGCTCCACAAGTTCAGTACCTGAAACATTATAAAGGTGTATAAAAATTGTCGTTTGTTAGCCCCGAGGTTCTGCCAAGCAGCAATTATAACTCTGCCAGACGTATTAATGATCATCTTTGCTGTCTGTATGACATGTATATTTTACCATCATGAAGGAAACATATTTGTTTGCCCTTCAATTAATATCGAGTGTTGCACCATTACCAGTGCACTTATCTAATCGTCATCAACATATATCTTCTATCTTCAAGCAAGTCCCCTGCGAAGTAGGTAGAGAGTTTCTGGTGCCAAGTGTCACAACGCCTACATACTTGGCTCGCCTCCTCCATATTCATAACTCTCTTCATACAAACACATCAATCATTAACAAATTAAACTAATTAATCTAAGCACATTGTATGCTTGAGTTATTATTATTAATTAACAACTTCAATATGATAATCTCATACATACTTCCAGTAAATGATTGATAGCACACTGTTAACATCTTTTTGGTAAATCGACGGCATGTATTTCTTACCATCAGAAAAACTGATTTTTTTTGTAAATTTCCCAAAAATTGAAAGTTGTCTTAATATAAATAAAGTACCTTCACGTCTGAAGTGAAGGAGTAGGCAGAGGTGTACTAGTATATCCACGACTCCTAAGTCCAGTAGATATACTAGAACACACCCATGAATAGCCAATGTACTAGGGCTCTGATGTGATAGGTGGCAAGCCTATCGCCACATCGGGCACATTCCAATTCAATATTTCGGTTCATAAACTATATTTATTTTCACTGTACAAGACATATTTGACTGTACACTACTGGGTGAGACAGTTATTATATCTTACCTGGTGGCAATTTGATTTCTTGAACTGGTGGAGGCGGTGATGGCGGCACAACTATACTTGTTAGAGATGTGTTGCTAGCTGCTAGTAGACTGGAAAGGATGGCATTCTGTGCCTGAAATTAGATTTTTTTATAATATATCTGAAGGTATACAATGAAGGCTGAGAAGCTCGTATAATGTAAGTTCAAATGGTAAAAAAGAGTTTTTGTTGTGACGATAAAAAAGTACCTTAATGCTTATTATCCTCGAAGGAGTAGGCATGGGTGTGCTGGTATATCCACGACTCGTAAAGTCCAGTAGATATACTAGAACACCCATGATTAACCAAGAAACTAGGGGCCCTGATGAGATAACTGGCAAGCCCATTGCCACTTCGGGCAATTTATTCGGGCAAAAACTTATTATTATTATTATTATTATACTATATGACTTTTTTAATGTCCAAAATAAGGCACATAAAATTCCAGATGATAACAAATAAAAACATTGTCACCAAGGTCGGTAATAGTGAGTTGATAATCTGAGACTGAAATCTTAAGCCTCTTGCTCAAACAATTTACCTGTTTCCATAGCCTTCAAACTGCATTGACATTATTGTAGTAGGAAAACATTAGTTTTAAAGCTTATTTTTATTAAATCACAATTTAATGCCCATGAGGGGCCAATATATGAAGTCTGGGGTTAAAGATGTTTTATCCCCACAAGGCAATTGTATTATGCGAACAACATAATGTCGCACGCTTAGGATTAAAGTTGCCGAATTGAAATAATACAATCTGTGATAAATGATAAGAAAGTTTTACAAAATTATAATATTGAATACATCTTGATATTTTTCTTTTGTGTTTCGCAAAAGATTGGTTTCAACCAAATTTGTGCATTAGCCTTTTTGAGTACACAATTACAATGTAAGTTTATAGTGTAAGTAAGTAAGTAAATATTTATAGTGAAATGGTAAAATCGAGTATTACAAAAATTGTCACTTTAATTCTAAGCGTGCGATGTGGGCACTGACACAAGCAATAGCTTGTATTGATAATAGTCCTGCAATAAATACTTTTTCCTGCTACCCCAGCTAGTAAAATGTTGTAATCCAATTTGTTACAATGTTGTATTCCAGTTTGGAAGGTAGAGTCAGCTTCTCTACAGAGCAAACGTAATTCACAGAAGACAATTAAGATTTAAGCCTTAGTTAGTACAATAATCTGTTTACTCTAAAATAATAAAAATAAAGACTTTATCTCACCTGTAATAGAGCTCCATTAGAAAAACTCTGTGACAAATCTTTAGGTTTCCGCTTATAACCTTTCGGTGGTCCTCTTTTCTTTGCTATCTCACCATTCTTTTTATATCTCACCACTTCACCATCTGTTATCTTTGTTACTGGAGTGATTGTCAACTTTGCAGGCAATGAGTAACGATTGTGCAAAGTTTTTGCAATATTTGTATTCAAATTACTCGTCGCAAAAGCCAATGGATTGGCTAAATTTAATGGATTATTTACAAATTTTGGAAGAGATGATGCAGATGAGGGATAAATTGTAATATTCGGTGGGGTATACGGTATTTGATATACTTGTAAATTGAGATCTGTGTTTGCATATTTTAATCTTTTGGCGGTGGGTTCATCATCACTGGATTCTGATTGTGTGCTGAGGGGGTCTCTTTCGGTTGTTATTAAGGAACTGGAGTGAGACGTGTCTGGTTCTTGTACGCAGAACATCTGAAATATACGCAAGTACAAATCTTTATTTATCTTCTTTGCAATACACTTCTCAAATAATAAGAAATTTCTTGTTGTTTGAGGATTTAGCAAACAACCCTAACATTATTTATTGATGAGTCTCAGATGAGATATCCGCAGAGTCAAAGAAAATTTATTTCATAATTGTGTGTACTGATTATAAATTCTTTGGTAATATCGTTCTTCTCTATTCTTTCTTCTTTGACCAGCTCGTTAGTCAAAGGGTTAGTGTACAATCCTAACTCCATGGCCCAACCACAAGGCTCGGGTTTGATTCCCGAAAAGGGGCAAATATTTATGTGATGATAATAGATGTCTATATAGGTCTGGGTGTTTATTAAATTTATTATAATATCTATTTATGTATTTCTGTGTATTAATATCGTTTTCTAACACCCATAACAGAAGCATATAATTTGCTTACATTGGGGTTAGATCAATTTGTGTAATTTGTCCAGGGCCGTTTATTTATTTCATACATATAACACATTCTTTTAGAATTAAAAAAATAATGATGAATCAAATTTGGTACTGAACAACCACCAACAAAAAACAACCAACCAACCAAATCTAACTTTATTCAAACTAGAATATTTTATTTTGGTCTCGACAACAAGTGAATGAAAAAGTGAGTTAATATTTGCTTAACATATGCAATATCATTACCAAAAGTTTTATAAGGAAAAATTGAATATGTGTCAAAAAATCTGATAATTTATCTGTCTATGAACTAGAAAGTTTTATGAAGTATTAAATGTAAACAAAAAGCACTTTTCTAGTGGCTTTGTATAAAACACCTAATTTAATAGCTAGTATGAGATTTTTTATGGGATTAAAGAGCAAATAAGACCAATTTCAATTTAAATAAGAGAAAGTCACTATCTTGTATAGAAATAAAATATAGTAATTGAGAATTGACAAACCGAGACTGAAATGTTAATATACTAATATTGACATGGGGGAAGACACACAGAGAAAGAACGACTGTTAAATAAATTATATTTAAGTTAACATCTTCATATGAGTCATAAATATTTAAGTTATAAAAAATCAATCTATTTCTAATACAGTCGTTAAAATAAGTTCCTTTTTATATTTTAATTCTATTTCAGTAATATTTGCTACTTAAAATAACAATAATTATAATAGTTGGGCAAATACTACATATTTAACATGTATTTCAATGTACAGTTATCATTTAAAAATAAAACTTTGAACCTTATAACAAATAATTACAGTTACGATTGAACAATAGTAATTGTCAATAGTAGAAACAGAAGTACTGTTACTTACCGATAGGAATTTACATACCGAGATAAAAATATAACTAACAAACCTTTCGTTATGAAGATTCAAAACAACAAATAACGAACACAAAATGGCGATATTACAAGAAACCATACAAATAATTGTTTTACTTAGAATAGCTGCACATGTTAATAAAAACTTATGTACAGGATACGGACTGATCTAGTTTATTGTCTGTAATTTGTATTGTTATGAATGAATAACATACCTTGATTAATGGCAGTCGTCTTAGAATATAAGTTTACATTAATATCACTACACAAATGCTCGCTTAGAATAAACTTGTATTGTTTTCGGTGTAAAATAAAAACGAAGCACACAATTATAAGGTTATTTTGTAATAATAACAAAAGTACCCCGTCCCCAATCAAATCTGACGCTACCAAAAGCAAACAAACAGTGTTGCCAAACATGTGATATAGACTTCCTAATCTTTATTTTATTTGTACAATTTTTATTTTATTTTTAATTTTGGCCTTATTTAGATATTAATTATTATTAGTTAATACTTATTACTACTACTCCACAAAAGTATATTTGTAAACAACTTTCAATAATTATTATGTATTTTCCCTATATACAAAAATAAAGAATATTTAAAAATAAGATAAAAATATAAAGATATTAGAAGGAGGTTTATTTAGTAGCATGTTGACACGCGACCGGCGCGAGTAGAATTAGCCCTCTTCGCCGACGACACGGCTCTATACTCGTCTCACCGTAACATGAGAACTATAACCAAAAATCTACAGGAGGCGGCCACCCTCCTGGGGGAATGGTTTAGGAAGTGGCGTATAGAAGTAAATCCCGATAAGAGCACAGCGGT
>DVZL01005654.1:0-11904 GCA_018236625.1 Lasaia peninsularis
TGTCTTTCTTGAGTAGGCTTTTAGCAGCGGTAACCGATATCCACGCGGGCGAAGCCGCGGGCGTCCGCTAATATATATATAGTCTTTTGTATTGTTCTTTTGTATTGTTTACTCTATGGTCGAACGTAGTCAGTGTCCGACTTTAACACACAAGATCCTGGGTTCGATTCCCGGGCAAATTGCCATTTGTTCTTATGATTTTCTTTCCGTTCATCTGAAAAGCCCAACGTTGTCCGGGATTGGATTTGCGATGGACTTGCCATATGTCATATCATGGGATAAAAGATATCATCGGCTAATCGTGGGTGGGTGCTCTGCCTACTCCTTTTTATGGGTACTCCTGGGTATGGGTGGTGTAATAAATTATTTTGAAAAGTACTTGTGAAAAACATAATCTCTGTGATTATGTTTTTCAGATAAACTGAAAAAAATCCGAGAATTCGGCTCCTCGTCTAAGGGGCCTCGTCGCACTTGTGTCAAATTCGGACACCATTTACACTCGAGCAAAGATACGACCAGACTAGAGAAAGGATTTTTTATATATTAGAAGAAAAAAAATTTGATGTTAGATTAGAGAACATCCATAGATGTTTAAGTGCGTCGCTACCCTGTGGTCGGGCTGTTAGACATTATGTGCAAGACTACCGAATACCACCCTCCGGACCAGAACACGACAATGTCATTATGGCGGCAGGAATAAGTAAGGGGAGTTGCTGCAAAGTACTCTACCACCAGTGGTCATGTTGTTAGTGACCCAGTTAACCTACGCTCGCCTCTTACGAGCAGTCTGGTAGGAAAACCATTGAACCGATTTTGATGAAATTTGATACAGAGATAGAGTTGACCTTACGGAAGAATACAAAAATTGCTGCCATTTGAATGTTATCTATGTTATTTAAAATGATTCCCGCAAGCGAAGCCGCGAGCGGAAAGCTAGTATTGAATATATGAGGGTATTTTCGTTTGCAACTAAAAACGTAACCTCTCCCTTGACTAAACGTAAGCAAAGCTTTATAATATTTTAAATTCTTTATAATAAATTGCTTATTCATAACTAGTCCGATAAAAAAGCGATTGTAATTTCTTTACACATTAGTTAGGGCGATTACTGTTATACAAACAAACTGCAATTAAAATGTGTCTATTATTATACCTATTCTTTACAGACACAAAGTATTATTAGCTAAAACTGTTTTTTTGAACGACAACGTTTTTTTTGGGTTCAGTGCCCAAAGTGTAAGAGCCTAAACCACTAAGCCCGGTGGCTTAGTGGTTTAAGCATCGGACTTCTATTTCGGTAGTCCAGGTTCGAATGCTCGCCACGTACCAAGGAGTTTTTCTGACTTAAGTACATTCTCTGCGTGCTCTTATAGTGAAGGAAAAGATCGTGAGGAAACCCGGTTTATATACTTGAATTCGATATAATCTATGGAAGGCCTGGTTTCCCTTCTGGGTTGCAGACGTCAATGGCATCAGATCTCTGTAATAAAAAATTAAGCTAAAACGAAGAAAAGACTCAAAAGGAAAAACAGAAGCCTGAGAATCCATCGTTTGTCTGCCTTTCATCAGGCTGTACCGTACGAAACGTTATAGCTAAAAAAAATACACAGATGATTTATTTCAATCGCCGCTATAACAACAAAAAATAAAAACAGAATAAAAAAAGTATTTCAAGGTAACAAAACACGTGATTTTTGGCCATTTTTACTGGAATAAAAAATAAAAAAGAAACACTACATTCTTAACGCGAACAGACAGTACGAAGTTCGCCGGGTCAGCTAGTGATTTTTTTTATCGATGACGATATTACGTCACACGTATTATGAATCTAGGCCGAAACTGAAGTATAAGCCGAATGTCAGTATTGGCAAAACAAGTTCCGTTCGGAAACGGGGACCAAATATCAATGCAAATACACATTAACATTTATTGTAAAACAATTGTATTTATTAATTATGAATGAGGTTTCTTAGAATGCATGATAATAGCAGAATTAATAATGACGGGTGTGTCACGCAAGTGGTACAAGCGTCGAATAGTATGAGACATACACACCTTCACGCTAATTCCTTTGCGGGGTAGAGAGTATGGAAGTCCTAGGGTCACAATTCCTAAAAAATTGCCTATTTTCCTCCACATTCATTACTCTTTTCATATAAACATGCCGGCTTCGCTCGGGTGGAAATATAGCCTATGTCATTCAGTGACAATTCCCTACATTTTAAATTTGTAATTTTTTTTATGGGATAACAGCGAACAGGCACACGGGCCCCCTGATAGGAAGAGACAACCGTGGCCTATAGACACCATAGATGGTGTAGATGCATCACTGTCTGTGGTCGATTTGTTAGACCTGATGTGCAACTCTACCGGCTAACCTACCCTACGGAGCGGAAAACGACAATGTCATTATGGCGGCAGGATAGACATATTACGCTATCGCTTAATTTTTTGACAATCTTTTAAAGTGTACAATACTGTAGTACACTATTTTGACTTATCTCGTAAGGTTTGCAAACGATGTTGCAATATAAGCGCAAAAAAGTGCTTATTTACGACATCATATTAGAAATCTCGAAAATTATCAGTGTTTCTCTCCAATAAAATGCATGTGTTTAACATAAAAACCTTCCTCTTGAATCACTCTATCTATTAAGTTATTGAAAACTGCCATAAAACGACATTTTCTGAAAATAAAACCTAGCTAGATCGATTTAACCCTTTAATTACTTGATTTAAGCGGAGGGTTACCTTACTAACAAAATCAAAAAAGCCTTGAGTTTAAATTTGATTACCTCCTACAAGCTTCACGTAATTAATGGACTCTCCTAACCAAAAAAAAACATTTAATCTATACAAATAAATAAAATTGGAGTGTCTGTATGTAATATTAAAATAACTACTTTTACTAAATGCATATTATGTATGGTTACAAGGTACTCATACAGAAATAATATTTTTTAGAATTTTTGCGTGTCTGTGCGTACCCACTAATCTCAGAAACAGATTTTGACGGGACGTTCACTGGAAGACAGCTGATGTAATAAGGAATAGTTAGGCTGTTAAGACCGTTAGCCACGTGGGGTCCCGGGTTCAATTCCCAGGTCGGGCAACTTTTCTTAAATGTTTTTCAAATTTTTTGAATAAGCATTACATTGCCCGGGATTGCCATGTGCCCGAAGTGGCGATAGGCTTGCCACCTATCACATCAGGGCTCTTGTACCTTGGCTAATCGTGGGTGTGTTCTTGTATATCTACTGGACTTAGGAGTCGTGGACTAGCACACCTCTGCCTACCCCTTCGGGGATAATAGGCGTGAAGGTACTTTTAAGTATTCCGTATTCATCGTTGGCGCTTGGTGAAACTTCCACATATTCATTATATTAAGTTATAAAACACATGTAAGTATTTTTTCACATATAACTTATAATTGAAAATTATTTTTTAAATAGCGCACCGGTTTCGCATTTCACAGGATCATCAGGGCAAAAACTTAAGTTTTAGCCTTGATGATGTTAAGTTGCATCAGTACCTAACCGTAAGTTATTATCAGATTAAAAATAGTTTTCGTTATCATATCAGTAGATATACCTTGTTTGTTTTAGAAGGAATTACTTTTATTTATATATAATTGTTAGTTTATAGATGTGTGATATGTGAAAACACACCTTTAGAATGAAAATGACCGAATCAAAAAAACACAATTTGTGAATGAGCAAGAAAGTTTTCAATAATTATAGAACTCGTCTTATATTATACTAGCTTTCCGCCCGCGGCTTCGTCCGCGTGAATTATTTTAACAACACAAATAACTTTCAAAAAGCAGACATTTTTCTTACTTATAATAATTATTGGGTAGAAACATACCCTCTTTTAAATGTAGTTGGTTAAAAAGTCCTAAGTTAAAAGCCTATGTCCTTCTTCAAGGTCAATTACATCTCTGTAGTAAATTTCATAAAAATTGGTTCAGTGGTTTAGGCGTAAAAGCGTAACAAACAGACAGAGTTACTTTCGCATTTATAATATTAGTACGGATATTTTAATTGTTTCGTGACAAACGATTGTTTTAATCCAATTTTATGAAATAGCTTATTGAGTACACAATTACAATGTAAGTTTATATATTTTATAGTGAAAATAGTTATGTCACTTTCTGAAGTTGCGAAAAAGTAAATGTATTTTTTCATTTTATGATGTATATGTGGAAATTTCCCCAAACAAGGTGTCCCCCTAGATTAGGTAGTCTCCGATATCATCTGATATAATACGGGATAACGTTGAGACTAAGCAAAAGAAGAAGGAAGTTTCCCCAAGCGCCGACGATGAAAAATATATAATAATGGTAGAACCTACATTTAAGAATCGAAAGCCACATCCGTGTCACTGGATATAGTTTTACGATACTCTCTCTCTGCCAGAATGTAACTCGTCACGTAATCTTTGTTAAACAATCATTACAAGAAAATCACTTTATTATATCATTACGTAAATAATATTAAGCCATGACACACAAAAAAATAGTGAAAGCACGTTTTGCTTTATTTTTAAATTTAATCTCTGACAATTTAGAAAATACAAAAGTGTTACTTATTTTGAAAAATAATTTAAAAAGAAGTAACACTTTTGTGTGTCATGGTTTATAACTTTTTAAGAAAAAAAATTATTGATTTACGTAAAAAGTATTAAACCATGACATACAAAATATGCTACTTCTTCATATTGAAGTATTATGAAAGCGATGTTTTGCTTAATTATCTCTCAATTTAATTTCAAATAATTTAGAAAATACAGAAGTGCGACTTTTTGAAGAATAATTATTTAAAAAGAAATAGCGCTTTTGTTTGTCACGGTTCAATATTTTTAACGAAAAAAAGTATAAAAAAACATTGTTTACTCAAAAAATATTAAACAACAGTGCTACTTTTTATATTAAAGTAAAATCTACGTATTTGCCTTATTACGAGTATTTTTTAATTTAATCTTCTCTGGTAATTTAGAAAATTGAAAAGACCTAGTCCCTTTTAAAAAATATATTAAGATCATATTATAATAATGCCATATCAAATGTGGGTCGCAATCACAAAGGGTTCCGTTTCTTTAAAATCGACAAACAGATACCGTGACAAACAGACAAGAGTTTTAGTGTTGTATATTTGATTTATAAAAACCTAAATCAATATCGTCACGTCCATTTCTCCGAAGGGGTAGGTAGGGGTGCATATACACCTATAGTTAATTATCTGATATTATATCACTGGTTGGGACAAGAAGCAATAAATCCGTTGTCAATTCCAATCACAGAATGTCACGTTTTTCAGACAAACTAAAAAAAAACTCATAAGACCTAAATAAAATAATACATAAACACTTAAATCTATTATAGTACAAAGACAGTTTTTATAAACCATTTTGATGTTATTTATAGACAATTCATAATACTAATGGATAAACATTGTTTCAGGCATTTCCCAATTCTGGACGGATGACTACAAAGTATTTGATCAAATATATGGTAAAACATCAGACAAAGAACTATATGGTGTAACTCTACCACCAGCAATTATGTTTGATATTCCTAAAGCAAAAACACTAGCTTCTGAAAAGAATGAGAGATACTTACCCAATACAGATTTGACGGATTCTACAGCAAATTCTTACTTTGCCGGTGACCGCTACGCGAAGTTGTTCGCAAAATCATTATACAACGATAAAACAAAACCATCTGCAGCATTACAGTTTATAAGTTTCACAGATTTTAAGCCAATCAGTGAAACGAATGATCCGGAGACATACAGATATTTGAAAGACCTAGAAAATCGAGAGAAATATAAAGTAGAATTTCCAGATAAGGGTATTGGTGGATTTAAACCTTACAATGCTGGACTTAAAGGGACAGATGATGAAGCCAATGATGCGTATAGAAGTATACAAGATATTTTAGACGCACATGAAGCTAATAAAGGAAAAACTAAGGAAGTTGATGAGGAAAAGGATCCAAGAATTAAGCAGAAGGAAAAACGTAAAAACAACGATAATATTAATAAAATAAGAAGTAAAGTAAGAAGTATTAACGGTAATGGGATAAACACCAGATGCAACAATGGCGGTTGTAGAAAACGTACTGCGGGTAGTTCTCGTTATGCAAGGCCTTACATAAAAATTCAAAGGATCCGATATTCTAAACGTTGATAAGTAGGTACTTAAATTATTCAGTTATAAGTTGTTTATGTTATTTATCTGTAATTTCATGAAATAGGGATTTAAGTTAGTGTAACGTCCATACCACCGTATATGATCCTGTCGTATCGAAGAAGTAATTTGAAAGTGAAAATTTTCTAAAGTACAAAATTATTTTAAGTTTTATCGATGTCTCGTTTTCGATTCCCCGTGGAAGAAGCATTTGTGTGATTAACATAGATGTCTGTATTTCCCTGTTGGGGTTATGTTTATTTAAATATTACAATGTTGATCAATATTCATAACATAAGCATTTCATTTCTTAGAAATTAGATCAATATTTGTTATAATATATCCAGGGATATTTATTATTTCTACAATTGATCAATTTTGGACTGTTTATTGCCACCATTTAAGTCATTAGTTAGAGATTTAAATAATATATTGTGAAAATGTTACCATTGTCATTGTGTTCCATCATCATCATTATTATCATATTTATTTTCTTTAATTAATTTTAAAATTTGTGATTTGGTTTAAGATTCCGGAAAATTCAAATTGTAATATTTGGTGTCTGATAAATATCATAAAGTGATCCAAAGATAAATAACAAGATATTATGTAATCTTTAATTGGTAATCAATAATATTAACAATTTAAATTTTATTTCAATTTGGGATTCTTAAAAAGTTTTTTTAAGCTAAGTATTGAAAATTAAAATATAACTCAAAAAGGATAATAGATAACAAAATGATGACGATGTCGAAATTTATCTATACAGTATTATAATGTTAGATTTAATATTTATGTAAGTATTAGTTCTTACACCATTTTGTTATTATTTAAATAAAACTAAAACTAGTTTCGTTATTTTTATTACTAATCAATATTATCATTTTAAGAATTGCATTTCCACTCATAGTAAAGATTATGCTGAAAGAAAACATTTTAAAATCTTTACTTTAAATTATGTCACATATTACAAAGCTGTTGAAAATAGTGCCTTCCAGTGTTCAAAGTAAAAAAAATATTGTGGCACAATATTTTGTTGTGACATAAAAAACATTGTAATAAATACTTCAGTACTAATCTTGTCAAACCCAAAAGTGATAAGACGAATTCCAAATTAGAAAGTTTTTTTTATCTATTGAAAAACATTTTGAATTAAAATGCCTTTATAAAACGTTATTACTGCAAATTAAAATATCGTTTTTTTAATAGAAAACGTTGCTAATATTTTAACACAGTGTTAAATATATTTTTTAATTAAAATTGTGTTAATAAAAAGCATTTTGCGTCCTTGGTGCTTATTATTTAGACAATTTAAACTTTTTAAATTAGGTACTCATAATTGTTTTTAATATACTTAATGAGTATATTTGCAGGTTTTGTAGATTTAAAATGACATTCATGATTACGAATAGGTGCCAAAGCTTTCTCTATCTATAGCTACACCATAGATTATCAGTTTAGTACTCACACAAACTAATTCATTTCCAAAAACTTTATTTTTAACTAGATTAAAAAACAAGTTTTCTTGTTAGTAATCGTCGTTTTCATTTGAAAATTTCTTTGGTTTAAGCTTTGAAAAAACTTGCAAAACGAACATAGTCAAATATCTGTAGGAAATTTAGAGTTTTTTTTAGAGTTATTGTTTAATATATAAAATTGGGATTCGTATCACTCTGTCGTCCTCGGTTTGCAACAGGATTAGATAGACCTTTCTTCTTGTTGTTCTCGATACTTTCTAGCAGGAATGGTGGCGCTGTCGTGTTCTGTTGTCTCTGCTGTCGCATGTCAATCTCCCTCGCTAGTTCTTCTACGAACTGCCCACCCGTCTGCCTGAAGGAATATTTGATAGTTATATATTCTTCAATGAATCTCTAACAGTTAAACTTTTCAGCGAAATCGACATAAATATAGGAACAAGTTAATTGGGTCACTTCCAATATTACCACTGATGGTAGAGCGCTGTGCAGCAACTTGCTCGGGTAGGGATCCACCGCCTTACCTATTCCTGCCTTCATAATGACATTGTCGTGTTCGGTCCGAATGTAGGGTAATCGATAGACTTGCAGATATGGTCTAACGACGCACTTACAATATCTATGATGCCTATTGCCCTCGGTTGTCTCTTACCATCAGGAGATCCGTGAGCTTGTTCGCTGTATTATCCCATAAAAAAAACATAATAGTCACGGGGACTATTCCTAGTCATAGGTTCCTTATTAGATTACCTCACAGGGAACCCCTTGTGGCGTAATTTGTTTGTACCTTCTTTACTTAGTAGACATTCCATGAACTAGGACTAAGAGGATCGCCTCATCATTGGTATTATCTACCCAAAGCGCTGTTTCCATATAAATACAACTTAGCTGCCTTAAACGAAGAATGAATAGGTTTCTTTTGGCTTGATGCATTAGCATTTTTGACCCCAGCATCCATAAGGTGAGCTGCGGGTCACTGTGCTTAGCTTTCATGTTAAAAAAATCTTATTTTGTCACAATTATTGTCAGTCGATTATATGTTTGATGATAATCCAACAGTTGTAACGTTATTTCGTAAACAGTTGATTGCTGGATTATTAAACAATAACCATCATACTTGGAACTTCTTGGACAAATACTTTCATTGTAGTTTTGTTTATTTCATTTTTCTTTTAATATTTATAGAAATCTACTGCAAACGCCTTGTCATTTTGTGTTAGCAAAATATCATAGCGAGCATAGTTTGAATGTAACACTACCAATAAGACCACTGGTGGTAATTTTGTACCGCAAATTGCCGGGGTCCATTGACTTATCTATCCCTGCCGCCATAATGACATTGTCGTGTGCCGGTCTGGAGGGTAAGTTAGCCTGAAGACTTGCACATTAGACCCGGCTACAAGTCAACGGTTGTCTCTTACCGTCAGGAGAGCCATTTACTTGTTCACTCTTTTATCCTATAAAAAAATTAAGCCATAATTAAGATGGCTCCTCATTGAACGACAGATCTGGGTTACCAAAGGATATTATAATGATATCTTCGGTGGCCCAGTGGTACGCGCTTCGGACTTCCATCCAGGTAGTCCAAGTTCGAAGCCCGTCATGTACCTACCCATGAGATTTTCTAACTTATGTACCTAACAGGAGTGCTCTTACGGTGAAGGCAAACATCGTAAGGAAATCCGGATTCGATGAATTCGACCTAAGTTAAGTTTGGGCCTAGTTTCTCTTCTGCGTTGCAGAGTTCAGATGGCAGTTGCTTTGCGTAAAACTAGTTTTGGTAGTCAAATCCCCTAGATTAGGTAGTCGACCTTGACATCATCTGATACAATACGGGATAAGGGCCTCTTTCACCATGTCTGAATAAAAGGAAGCTAATCGCTCAGTAAACTCATGAGAATGAACTCAAGAAAGAGATAGTTTTATCTGTAGTAAATCAATGAGTAGTTAATTGATACTTTACTCAGACTTGGTGAAAGAGGCCCTAAATCTAAGACGAATAGAGGGAGTAACGAACGCACCGCTCTGTCCCTCTACCACTCTCGACATCGTCTTCTCCACCCTGGTACATGGAGTAACCTCGGCGGGACAGCTCCTCGTCAGGAGATAGCGCTGGGTTGTTGAATGCGTGGTTCTTATCAGAGCTCATCGTCAGCTTTCTGGAATATAATAAAAAATATTACTAATCTTTACTTATCTATTATGTACTTTTACCGTATTTTAGAAAAGGTAATCGAAATTTGTCAAGTAATAGCAGATATATTATTTTTTTATAAAAAATGTAAAAAAAAAACGCACGTGTAGTAACATTTACAATTACAAATGGAGTTTCACCAAGTGCGTAGTATGGAAATTGTAAAATACTCTATGGTTTAAATAAGTAAGTAATTAAGTACCTTCACGCCTATTATCTCCAACGTGGTAAGCAGAAGTGAGCTAATACATCCATGACTCATAAGTCCAGTAGATATACTAGAACACTTACGATTAGCCAAGGTACCAGGGCCCTGATGTGATAGGTGGCCTATCGTCACTTTGGGCACATTCCGATCCCGGGCAATGTAACTAAAGCATACTCAGAATAATCTGAAAAATATGTAAAAAAAGTTGCCCGGCCAGGGAATTGAACCCGGGATCTACGCGACTAACGGTATTAAAAGGCGACAGCCGTACCGTTACACCACATAACAAATTATTAGCAGTGTATATGTCAGTAAATATTTTAAGTGCTAATCTATACAAATAAATAAAATTGGAGTGTGTGTATGTACCTAATATTAAAATAACCGCTTTTTACTAAATGGGTGTGTATGTTTAAAAGGTATACCAAAATAATATTTTTTAGAATGTTTGTATGTTCGTCTGTCTGCCTGTCTGTCTGTCGCTGGCACAACTAGTTAAAAATAATAACAATCTCCAAGTGACTACCAAATAACTGTTGAAAAGTTCGAAGGCGATGACAATTTACTTATCGTAATATTTAATTGTTAACACAAATGATTAAGTTCATTTCTTAACTCAATATTTGCAAAATGTTTGAATAGGTCATTTCCTTGTACTTCATCATCTAATATGATCTTACGTGAAAGTATGATTGCTAGTGCGTGATTATTTACGATAATACTAGATGTGGATATTAGCACGTCTTAGATAAACTGTTTATATTAGCGTTCATCGCTATTACTGTTTTACTATTATTAAGTTTACTAATTATACTAAAGTCGGGTTTAAGCGCGGGAATCGACTTACCTACTTGTAAAGCCGAAAACTTGATTTAAGTTGAAGAAACGTCACGTCAGTAAGTTGTCATTTGCAGAACATATTTTGTATATCTGATTGACTTACTTGTTTAGAGTTAAGCAAGTAAGTCAATAAATTAACACGCGCTTAGACCCGTATTTAGTATAGTTAGTTACTCTTTCACCATATCTGAGTGAAGTTACAAGTAAGCTAATCGCTCAGTAAACTCATGAGTAAATACAGAAAGCAATTTCACAAAGTCCGAGTAACATAAAATGGAACTAATTTACTTGATAGTTTTATCTTTCAAGTAGTACTAATCAATGAGTAGTTAATTGATACTTTACTCAGACTGGGTTAGTGAATAATTATAGAAAGCGTTATTTTATTCACTATTTTACGGTAGAACTATAGACAAAAAATATTCTTAATACAGGTATTACTTAGCGAAAACGTCATGTGACTATGAGTTTTTCTAACGTATGTACATATGTATGTATGGTGAAGGAAACAATTGCGAGAAAACCCGGATTCCATTCCAATTTACCTAATCTAGAATTAGTTTCCAATTTGGGTTGTAGAAAGAAGGGGAAAACTATCGATCATGTCAAATCCCCTGGATATGGTAGCCGACTCCGATATCCTGTGATTTAAAACGGGATTAGGGTAAGACAAAGGAGATGTGGAGATAGATACGTACTGGACGCGCAGTCGGCCGCTGGCGTTGAGGTCGGTGATCCTCTTGCGAAGGGTGGCCACCTGCGTGCATAGCACGATACTGATCACCAGCAGTATCAGCCATGCTGCTGCGAACACACTCACTATTATGATGGACTCGGTCTCCTGAAAATATTTTTATAACTTTTCAATAGAAAAAGGCAGAAGTTACCTAAGCGAAGACACTCTTCTGATCTGACTGGTCTGGGAATAAGGAATATGCATGTGTTTTTTTTATTTTTTTAAACAATACTTCAAGTAATTATATAACTGAAAAAAATAT
>DVZL01005655.1:0-11902 GCA_018236625.1 Lasaia peninsularis
ATTAAAAACACAAACAAACGCAGAAAGCTCCGCCCCCAGTCGCATTCGCACGCATTTAACAATCTGTAGTTTTCACTTAAAAACATATAAAAAATAAAAAACAAAAGACCTGAAATAGAATATCAGTAATTAAATAATGCACTTCACGAAACTTTGCTTAAAATGATTTTTTTAGTAATTCGTTATGTAACACCTCAAACAGAAAAATCGAATCTATCTATAATATTGAAGTTGCTCGCTCTGTATTTCTAGTCGCTCACTTAGTAATATAGTCGCTTGGATAGAATAATAATATCTGACATGGATAAATTTGTAAGATCGTTTTGGTTTTTTTTATCAATCAATATTTGTCGTTAGTTTAGTTAATTTTTCGCTTACTCTAATTCATGCCGCTCAAGTTATCAATGTCAGTATGTCATCATCAGTCGCTAAGTTTTTTTTTATTCGGCCGTTTTATTATTCCCCTTTTAATAATATCTATTCTGCTATTCGAGGCGGAGACAAATCCAACGAATCAAAAACCATGAAAGTTGGTCCAGCAGATCTCGAGTTATAAGTGTTGTAACAAACCCGTCTTCTTTTATATATTTATATAGATTATTATTAAATTAATATAATAAATTTACGACTAAAAAATTACCGCGTGTTTTAAATACACAAAAAAAATTAATTGACAAATGCTATTATGTTTTTAATGACTACCTGTTTGACACAATTTCATAACGTGCAGTAATTAAAAAGTTCCGGCTTCAGCCCTTGGCTACTAATCTACATTAAAAGCCCCTGTTTTTAATTGTTAATATTGCTCGTCGTTCGTATTCGTCTCGTATTCGTTTTTAGACGACCATTTTGCATAAGATTTGCTATCGGAATAATTTTGGCTACGAGGGTGACGCTGGTAAGTACATGAACTAAAAATGAATCAGGCCGCTTCAATTTTGCTACACCCTAAAGGGGTATATACATAGTACTTTAAGTAATATGAGGAATCAAGTCATTTTTTTTGTAAACTATGATCTCAAATGCTGAAGGCGCAAAATGATATTCTCTATCGATTAGCGCGGTAGCGGTGACGGAAAAATCTCTCAAATTTCATAATCTAGCTTAAGTAATAAGCCTGTCATTTGAACAAAAAAGTCTCGGTGTAAAAATCCGAATTCTTTTAATGCCAATCTAAAAAAACTACTTTTTGGATTGTGCCCTTTTTACTACCTACGGGTGCGATATGACTTTATTAGTTAGAATAATAGAAAATTAAAAAAAATACCTCACGTAATTTATCAAATATTTTTAAACGAGCAATTCTTGTATAAAATGAATAAAAATCTTCTACAATAAACATAATTAGAATACGAAGCTAAATTTCGCCACCATTTACGAATTTAAAATAGGTCGGTCGGAAAAATCGGGCGCCTTAAAACGCAGGAAACCCGGGTTCAAATCTCGGTTTGATTGTTTATTTTATTTTTTCTCTTTTTATAGTATTCATATTTGATCAGTAAGTAATTTGAATAGTTAAAAGTATATATAATCCCAAAAAAACATGATGAACAAAAAAAAACACCGAGCTAAGCTCGGTTATCCAGCTAGGTACTAGAGTTTAAATGTTTAAAACACTTGCTTGATTTTAATATACCTTTGCGTGTCATGTGGTCAACATTATTGGTCAGGAGATAGCGTATACTTCTATCGCCACCGACCTATCACCGATCGATTCCCGACGGGGGCACTTATTTGAGTGATGAATATAGACTATATTTCCTGGTCTGGGTTTTTATTAAATTTATTCTGGTATCTATTTAAGTATTTCTAGATATGTATTAGTATCGTTGACTATGCTATACCACCCATAATACAAACATGTAATTTGCTTACTTCGTGGTTAGATCAATTTGTCTAATTTGTCACGGTAGAGTTATTTATTTATAATTGCACATTTCGGTCCTGTTGTGTGGCCCGTGATCACAAAGTCTGGTTCTCTCATCCCAAAGACTAGATTCGTAAAAAAACATATCGAAAAAAAAAATATACAGAAAAGTTCGATTATTAAAATGGCGCGAAATAGACGTCACAAAGTTGGCAGGGGCCGCCATTTTGTTTATAGACGAACAAATGTATGGTCATCACTATTATATGAGCCTTTCATACGATCCAATATTTACACAAAAGATCAAAAAACATTTTTATAGTATTAAAAACACCGAAACATATGAGAGACGAAATTTACGATGAAAACTAAACTGTATAGTTCCGAAGTATTTTAACGAGCCATTGGGAGCTTTGTTGTAGCAGTTTTCAGCCGGACAGCAATATATTTTCAGTGATATTAAAGTTATGGAGGCGGTTGGATTAATGAATGTTATATTCGCCGAAAACACCACTAACTGTCAACGGTAAAACGTCAAAGGGACATCGTAAATTATGTGCAAAGAAAGATATTTCCGCTGTTCATTTTTTTATCCCTGTCGTACATGTGTTTGTCTGTATTCAGCTATCTCGCTCTTTAAGCAATTAGTATCTTAAAGAAGCCGATTCAAAAAGAGTCGATTGAATTTTAGTAGTGATGTCATAACTGTAATGATAATGAAAATCGATATTATTTTCATGATTTTTGTGTTTCTGGATTTGTCTTTATTCGGCATAGGTCGAATTAAAATATTTGAATAATTAAAGTAGAAAAACATAGCCGTACCATGTTTGCGAGATAGCTATCTAAAATATATATTAATCATGGCAATTATTTATAAAAAAAATTTTTGGGAATCTTCCGGCACATGGATTATATCTCCTGCCTTCGAGTTCACCAGCTTAGTGGTACCATCAACATACTTAAGTGTTTCAACTGTTTGTCTCACATATTTTTAAGGTGCTAAAAGTATTTCTTTCGCCGCATACAAATGACCTTATAACCTGGAACGTGTCGGCAGATTTCAATATATTGTATTTACGAAACATAGTAAATCATACTCGCTTTCAAACAAAAATAATTACAATTGGTCCATTCTTTTGAAGCTACGGTGCCATAGACACTCGCAGATAGGTACGTCAAATTTAAAGGAGGTTAAGAATAGAGTAGTAACGAAATAAATCTTGATTTTGTTTATTTATCCTAATTTTAATTAAAAACCATTCAATTTAATATATTTTTCAAAAAACTGACTGTCTTTTTTCGCTTTTAAAATAGTGTTGTATGTTGTATTCGTTATTCGTTCTTAGGGTTCCGTACCCAAAGTTAAAAACTCTATTACTAAGACTCCTACGACTGTCACCTATTAAAACCATTAGCCGCGGAGGTTCAATTCCCAGTTCAAGAAACTTTTCTTAAATGTTTTTCAGATTATTCTGAGTAAGCACTACATTGTCCGGGGTTGGAATGTGCCCGAAGTGGCGATAGGCTTGCCACCCTGGGCAACCTTGGCTAATCGTCGGTGTTCTAGTATGTCTGCTGGACTTACCTCTGCCTAAATCTTCGGGGAAATAGGCGTGAAGCTACTTTTTTTACTTTTACTATCTCTACATAATATAATAAAACGATAGGAGAGTAAAATTATAATAAAACTATAAACGAGCAATTCTCGTACATATATATTTGTAATAACGATTTTCGTGACATTTTATATACGGAGGATTTCGCGGGTGGAAGATCTAGCTAGGTTTCGAATAAAGCTCAATCATCCAGCTGGTGATGTTTATTGTGTATTTCGTCTAGGATTTACGATAACTTTTAAATATCCCGACGATGCTGGAGTTCAGTTAAGTACCTAGATGGTAAACATTATGACAAAAAAAATACGTCCATATATTACCCGTGCCTACCGTTTCAGGGATGAAAGGATAGGCAGAGGCCCTCGTAATTTACCTCATATTCATCAAGTCAAAATTTTTGTAAACCGGGATTTTAACCCCCAACTCCAATGTTATATTATTTTGGTGTAGGTATGTATAATGTGTGTATTATAATATTAGAACAGACACTTTAATTTTATTTATCTGTACTAATAGATTACATCCATTGTCATTGTGGCTAGCATAAATATTCCACCATTCATACATCGGGATTGGTTTACAGTTGATGACCTCAGTGCTTGCCATTAGCATGTTACTGAATGGATGGTACATTACAATGAAAGGTACAGCTTCGTCTACAATTAACCAATGAGAAAGATTTTCCTTTTTGGTGTCTATTAGGTACCTGTTTATTTATACAGTTTATTCCTTTTTACGTATCGATAAAATTAGTAGATAATCGATAAATATGTACATCACTATTAACGGGTAATGTGATAATAGCACGCCCATCGTCTCTTCGCAGCTTCGACTCGTAAATAATTTGTCGTGTTTTACACTGTATTAATTTTATTATAGCAAATACAGGGTTTAGAACTGGCAGGTTACATTTTCTTTTATTATAAAAAATACAAAATAAAAACTATTTGTAAATCTGCGAAACATGTTTTTAATTTTAGGACTTGCACTAGGTGGTAGAGTCTTGCAACGACTCGCCCGGATAGGTACCAAAGCCTAACCTATTCCTGCCACAATAGCGGCAGTGCTCGCCATTATCGTGTTCTGGTTGGAGGGTAGGGTAGCCGGTAAACTTACTCACGCAAGAGCTTTACCATCCCAGCCTCAGGTTGGCAACGCACCATTTCCGCCTTTGGTGTCTATAGGCGACGTTTATTTCTTACCATCAGGAAATCCGTCTGCTTGTTTGCCTTCCAATATCATAAAAAAAAATCGAAAAAAAACGTCAGGTTTTAGAACAAAATTTAAGTACACAATGTCTCCGAAACCGACATGTTTTTGTGATGGGAGTAATGTGGAGGAAGCTAAACAAGTGTAGTTCGCACTTGATACTCTCTGGCTACCACGCCAAGGTCTTGGCGTAAAGATTTGTATATAACAAATAGTTCTATTTTCGCAAGATTTACTCAAATATTTTGGGGGACATACCATCTTACAATAACGCAACCCCCCATTGTATAACTTCAGCTTGACTATCTTATATATAAAATTCTCGTGTCACAATGTTCGTTATCGTACAACGTTGAGAAATGGCCAACATCTGTTTTTCATGGCCCTGAGTGCGGGCGCTACGAAGTTCGCTGGTTCAGCTAGTTTATTTCTAAAATTAATAACCAAGCGATTCCTTAAAAAACACATTCGAGTCAAGAGTCAGTACTTTTGCAGCTTTGTAATGTACCCAGGGCACATTGTAGTCAAATGGTATTATTTAACGGTTGTAAAGTATCCTGTGATATCGGGTTGGATGCAAGCCAGCTACCTGCCGCTGTGCAGCTTATTAACCGATGTGTCTCACCAACATAATGACTTCACGAATAATGCCAGCTTGCTACAATAAGCCAAATGATTTAAATTATTGGTCTCTCGAATTCCAACTCAACTCTTAATACAAGCTAACTTGGTAGTCATTTGTAATAGGCATGATGTCAGATTTTGAAAAAAACTGTTGTATTAAATTCGAAAATATATAGGTACTAAATTAAAAAAAAACTTCATATTTCGGGAAAAAATAGAGATTTTTATTTAAAAATACATTTTATATTTTACGTTTCAAATTTCCACCAAAACACTCCAAAATGTAATGGCGTCGCTGTGACGTCACGTTTGAATAAACAAAGTTTTGTTTGTAGGCACTGTTTCAATAATTTTGTAATATTTTGTGTTAAAAGCTTGAATTTTGTATGCGTTTCCTCAGTGATACATCAATAAAAATAAAAATATGAGAAATGTCGCTTAATCTAGCTAGGCTTTGTTTAACCAGATTTTTGCCCAGATCCTAACTTTTCTTTTCTAAACAACACTTTTACGCAAGTATTTACATAACTTTAATAATTGTTAACCAATATAGTACTTGTCCAAGGAATAAACAAATTAGTAAATAACAACAGACTATTTTGAGGTTAGGTTTTGTCTATTAAATCTATTTAATAAAATAATCACTTTTTATACATAAAATGCATGTAATTACGTCAGGTTTTATTCTTAACAGTGAAAGTAGAATACCGTGTTACAATTATATGTTTTAAAAAAGCCACACCTAGGGCCTTTTGGTTTCTTAGAAAGTTTAGATTTCGTCGTATTACATTCATTAGGTGTATAGGCTGGATATTCTCTCCTGCGATGAACCCTCGTTGAGAAAGCAATGGCAACAAGTTCACAGCCTTCATCGTGAACTACGTACTACACTTTACTACGAACACATTTCCTTCGCGTTTAAGCTGAACTTAACTTATAGCATCATCGCTCTAATATGTCCCAAGGTACCTGAAATAAATGGTATATAATAAGAGTAGCAGTGTGTATTATCTGAGGGTGGTGTCAAGAGTCTCCGCAACCGGCACGTATGCATGAAGATAATCATGAATGTGGAGGAAACTAGGCAGGTATGTAGAGTGACATTTGGCACTCGATACTCTCTGCCTGCTCTGCAAGGAACTAGGCGTGAAGATATGATAATGATGATGAATGTGTTAGTATTAAGTCTCGTAGTTGAGGAAAGAACCAATGACAAAAAACCTATAATCCAAAACTCGTACAATACGAAGGGTTTTAAATAGGTTAAAACATAGCTTAAGTTATTCTCTTGGATTGTATATAATATTAAATATAAAATATATGTAGTTAGTGCCAAAACTAGTAAAGTTGAATCTCTGCAAAGAGAAATACCAGTGTCACGTTCTATGACAAATGTAATCTAGTAAAATGTGAGACAGTGTGTCTGGTGTCCACTAGATGTCGCTGTCCGAAATTGTATTCCTTTGCTTATTGTATATTTCCAACGAATATCACGAAATAAAAGGCATAACAAAAATGTTATAACCCGAACCCGACAGCCATATGCAGCCAAAATAGGTACAGTTGACTATAAAAATATCTAAAACTTTTAATCTGAAATTATTTTACTGTCTACTTAATGTCTAAGGTGATCGCTCCAAAAAGCCTTGTCTGGAGTTAACGTCATGTCTTCGTGACGTAGTCATGTTAAAGAAATTTTAGTTTTGGTTATCTGACTAGTCATAGAAACGATGATAAGTAATAAGCATAATTTTATTCAACGCGGAATTTTGACTATATTTTATAGAAATAGAAATATTTATTAAGTAGCAAGTAACCAAAACACCAAAATTTAACAACATTTCTAATACCTATAAAAACAATATAAAAAAAATGCTTAAAAATAATAATAATAGTAATAGACAAAAGCCAATCCTCTCCGTGTGTTTTGATGTGTTACGGAATTGTGTTATTGATGAATATCTGCGTAAACTCACCGCAACCAACTGTTTAACAAAACCACCGCATTATCTATTGCGGTCGCCATAAAGTCATTGTCATTTTTATTCATTAGGCGATATATATGTCTTACTATTTTTAATTAAATTTTTTATCTCTCTCATTAATTATGTGGAACAGTTATAAAAAAAAAATCGCCACGCCATTTTCGCGAATAGGTAGGCAGAGGTACACACTTACCCCATAATTAGCCGACGATAACTGGTGGCAATTTAGTCGTTATCGTGCACAAATCCAATTCAAGGCAACGTTATGTTTTCAAGATAAATTTATTGAACAAATTGCCTTACTCGATAATCATGGGAGAAAAACCCCGGTTGTGCATTTATTCAGACACCGACTACGCTCAACGACATGAAAATACAATTTAAATGGTTTTTGAATATGTACAAAAAAATAGCTGTGTCCGCGACTTCATCCACGTGAAAATTTAACTAAACAAGTATCCTAAGCTACTCGTTTTTACATCAGCTGTCTGCTAGTGAAAGTCCCTACCAAATGGGTCCAGTCGTTTCAGAAATTAGCGAAAACAAAAAACTGAAAAACATTGCTTTGTTATATATACCTTGTAAGCATACATATGCATTTATTAGAAAGCTGTTATTTTAATATTACATACAGACACTCTAATTTTATTTATATAGATATACAATAAATAGTCAGATGTTTTTGCGGCCAAGTGTCCACCAGACCGCCAATCAACTGAGTGCTGCCAATCCATCAACATGTCACTCCGGCAGATTCCAATTTTCTGACGCAGTTTTCATCTCTTCTAAATCCAATTAAAATAACTCATCTTAAGTCATTAATCATCTGCCAATTTGTGAATATTGGATTGAGTTTTGCTTGATTGATGTAATAACTTGGGACCTTGATTATAACCATTTTTAATGAAATTTTCACCAATTATTGGTGAAAATAGACCTGGAAAATCTTTAATAATGAAAAATATCCCTAACAGGGTGTAATTTAATAGAAAAAATTGTTTTCTTTGATAAATAATTAATAATAAAGTTTCCCCAAATGTCTATGATGAAAAGTGATATGGTAGTGATGTGTAGATTTTTTTAATAGAATCAACAAGGATTGCTAAAAATACATGTAAAACAAATTTAAGATAATGCAAAGACACACTTGCACTGAAATAATAAAAACGCTTATTTTAAATACACGATGCAATAATGTCTTCAGAAATACTGTAACTAGTAAATTTTAACGGAAAATTTAAATTTATCGCATTTGTAGTGTAACGGTACGGCTGTCGCCTGTTAAGGTCGTTAGCCGCGTAGGGTCCCGGGTTCAATTCCCAGGTCGGGCTACTTTCCTTAAATTTTATCATTTTGAATAAGCATTACATTGCCTGTAATTGGAATGTGCCCGAAGTGGCGATAGGCTTACCACCTACCACATCATGGGCCAAGTACCTCGGCCAATCGTGGGTGTTCTAGTATATCTACTGGACTTACGACTTTTGGATATACTAGCACACCTCTACTTACGACTTCAGGGATGATAGGCGTGACGGTACACAACTTTATATAATTGATACAAAATGATACCAAACATATTTAATTTCACCCAATGTTTTCGCGAAATAATGTTCTCTTCGTCTCGCCAAAACTCTAAGCAAAATTTAATATTAAAATATTTTAACTAGTATCGTATCCAACTTCGTTTCAAAAACTGTTTTATTTGGACATTGTAGAAACTTAGACCTTATTTTTTACGAGAAAATAATCTATGAATAATTTTTATAAGCTGAACTTTGCTATACTCATTTCCATAATTTTACTAGTACATATTCAACCAAAATCTCCTGTTGTTAATTTGAGCATCTCGCCTGAGTTTACCGACTAATTTAGAACACGACAATTTAGATCACTTATATTATATTTACCACCTAATCTGACTTACGTTCATAATGAAGTAATCCAGCTATCTATATTTTGTATATTGTTTCGATAGTGGTAGAATGGATAATTATAAAAGTTATACAAATAAGAATCATGATTAGATCCAACGAAATTGTCTAACGAACGAACTGGTTAACAAAATAAAAAGTTTCTTTTTAGGCGTATGTATAAACATTTTTCATTGCTACAACTCATCAAGTCCTCACAAAATCAGTGAAACTATCCAACCTGGTAAATATAAAAACAAAACCGATACGTCCAAATGAAATCGATTGAACTAACAGCATATGAAAAAAATGTTCAGCCCAAACTTTTAGAAATAGATATTGCAAGCGGTCTGCGCTGTTATTTATTGAAAGCATCGACTTCGTTATTTACCGAACTGGATTGCTGTAATATAAAATCAAATGGACAGGATTTCAGTGGATTTTATGACCCAATAGCTCAGGTTAAATATAACTACGTAAATAATAGTTTAAGGCGACGTACTTCTGTTAAATATGGTCACAGCACACATATTAGCATGGAAAAGGATCATCACCATATCGCCTTTCGCCTCGCCGCCGACCAGATCTTTTATTTTAGAATTTTATTTCAGATATTGAAAAAAAAAATATGAAAAAACGTGGACGAAGTTGTGAGCACAGCTAGTATACTATATACTCGTAGTAATTGTATAACGTGTTTAAGACGCCGGCGATGCCAGGCTACTTAATATTACAAGTTATGCCAGGCTACGTAATATTACAAGTTATAGTATTACATACAATTTACTCTTAACATAAAGTTAAAATCAATTTATCTGAGTGTGTAGAATATGATGACAGGTAGACAGACATAAAATAAGAATGGATAATTTAACTAACGATATTATGATAGCCATTAAAACTTTAAAAAAATAATTAATTGTTCCCCGTGTTGGTTCGGGTACCGTTGTAGAATAGGCCAACTGCCTTCCTCCGAGGCAGCTTGTAAGAGGCGAGCACAGGGTCTATTGTCACCAACACCGTGACATTGACTAGGTGGTAATTTTGCAACGACTCGCTCGGATTGGTACCACCGCCCTACCTATTTCTGCCACAATAGCGTCAGTGCTCGCCATTGTCACGTTCTGGTTTGGAGGGTAGAGTAGCCGGTAAACTTTCTCACGCAAAAGGCTTACCATCCCAGCCTCAGGTTGGCAACGCACCATTTGCACCTTTGGTGTCTATAGGCGACGTGTATTTCTTACCATCAGGAAATCCGCCTGCTTGTTTGCCTTGCAATATCATAAAAAAATCATATCACAAAACACAAGCAGGCGTTGCAGAAATCGCTATAACAGCTAGTTTCGTAAAAAAATATTAAATTATACGACCATGTGCTAAAAATTGTCTTACATTTGTTTACTTTTTAGTTACAAAATTCTTATTGTAACCTAGTTGATTGTTATATTAATATGAGTTACAACAACGGAAATTATTAACATTTATAAATGATTTTAGAATTACTTTGTGTGAACAGTTTGCTCATCACCGCCACCTTAAGAAACTTGAAAATAGACACGCTTACTGTCTTAAGTAAATGGAACTACAATTACTATATGTGATATCACATATTTTATTATCTATATATGTACCATTATTATGTTTTATTATCTATATATGTACCTTCATGCCTATTATCCCCGAAGTATAAGGAAGAGGTATGCTAGTATATCCACGACTCGTAAGTCCAGCAGATATACTAGAAATTTGCTTGTTTTCTAGTCTTATACGTAAACAAATCTATCGTAGAATTCAAAACGACACAAACATTTAGAAATCATAAACGGTGTAATTTAAACCGCTGAGGTGAGTTTAGGTTAATATTTGAGTACTCTGTCGTGTTGCCTCAATAACTTCATCTATCACCTAGATTTCGGTTGGGATATTGATTTAATTCAAACCTTTTGTTTTAAGTTTATGTCGAAAATTCCAGAAATGAATTAAGTCTATATTGGAGACTTAATTCATTTCTAGAATTTTCGACTTCGGTAAAACTGGAAAAAACCTCGGTCGTTTCTAATCTTAATATCAAATATTAAATTGGTAAAATTTTAAGATAAATAAAAAAAATATCATTACGCTCACCTCCTCGAAGGGATAGGCAAGAGGTACACATGCACCCACGATTTTACGTCATTAGGCGTATGTAAAGCGCGCCCGTTATGGCGTTTTAAATAAATTTTCCATGTACAGACAGCAATCAGTTACAGTTTTGTATATGAATAGAATATTGATTTGATGCTCAAGAAATGGCGACATTTTGTCGACGAAATTTTTTAAATACTTATTTCTCTGAAATTATTTAATTATGTATGCAATATTTTACCATTATCTTATTATGAGAAACTACTACAAAGTATACAAAAAATTCTTATGTAGTTTGTAAATTGGCGACCCAGTCTTCATAATATTACCATCAATCTCTTGGATTAATGTTCTATGTTGATGTTAAGCTTTGTTTTTTTTATGATATTGTAAGGCAAACAAGCAAACGGATTTCCTGATGGTAAGAAATACACGTCGCCTATAAACACTAAAGGTGGATATGGTGCGTTGCCAACCTGAGGCTCCTCTTGCGTGAGAAAGTTTACCGGCTACCCTACCCTCCAAACCAGAACGTGACAATGGCGAGCACTGACGCGAAAA
>DVZL01005656.1:0-11901 GCA_018236625.1 Lasaia peninsularis
ACAGTGAATATACGAAAATTCGGGCTCGGAGTTCGTATCTTTTAACTGTCAAAAAGATACACAATAGCCCCGCTGGGTGGCATTGAGTGCATTGCGTAATCGACAAACAGTCTGAAATAAATATTTTTTATTTTATTTATTTTCTATTTGTTTACTACATATTGGCCCACACTAACTAACATGATGGCAAGTTGAACAAACATATTCGATGATTTTTTTCGTTTAGCAACTTTTTTTTAGCAAGGTGGCAACACTGGATCGAAACTAAATCAGTCAGTCGCAGTCAGTGTTGATCTATCTGGTGTAGTGAATCATTGTGTGTTACTGGATGTGGGTAGACAGCTAGGTAACAGCTATTAATCGTATCGTAGGTACCCAGCTACGATACGATTAATAGATAGTAGGTACTACTTAAATACTATTAACCTACTGTGTTATTAATTACTAATACTTTTTGTTTAGGTAATAAAAAGATAAGCAACGTTGAAGACTTTTTTGTTATCTATTGAAATGTGCTCTTCAAAAAATAAATTACAATTAAACCTACCTATACTAAAAAAACATAGTATTCTATTGTTCCCACGGATAATACTTTTATAAAGTTAAATGCATATTTCAATAAATATTCGTATCAATATTGATTACGTATTTTAATTACTTACCTAAACAAACAAAGTATAAATAGGGTCTAGGGTAAAGCTAGGGTCTTTACCCTAGACACTATTTATACCCAAAATCCTAGACCATAGACCCTGCGTGCGTCAAAAGTGACGCACGCAGCCATAAATTGTTTAATTTATAACTAAATTAATTAGGTAATTAGGTATTTACCTGCACCTACAGCGCACTTGATGAAATGTATAGTGCGATCTTTGTTTATTACTTCTAAGTTACCTACATACATTCTACTCGTATCAAGTATCTATACAAAATGTAAACAAGTCTAGTGAAGTACAGTTTAATATTCTCTAGTATTGTTTTACTGAAGGTTATAATATTGCAGATTATAAAATAGATTATTGTTTTTGATAGGTATGTTAAATGTATCACTCGGAAGAAAGTGCTATTCTTCCCTCAATTAACAATGTGCTACTTACTTATTATAGTTATATTGGAAGAGACTACTACTACTATTACTACTAGATTTTATTAACTTAACAGATATAATATTAGGTATACATCCTGAATATTAACTAATGTGCCTAAAACTTATTTCAGTCATGCCGTACAAAGTAGTTCTTACCATAGAGAAGGGAAAATCAGTACTAACCAGTGTTCCAGAATCATGGGAAAAAGATGGCATTCTGTTTTGGCCTCCAAAAAATACAACTGAAAAAATAAAGCAGGGAGCCTATCCTAAAGATTACTGGAAATCAATTAATTGTGTGGTAAAAAGAAAAAATATTGATACTTTTGAAAATGCAGAGGAAGAAATTGATAGAATGTGTGAACATTCAGACACAGAATATATCGAAACTGCAGATGAGATGCCACCAAAAAAAAGATTAAAGAAAAAAAAAGCGAAAATGTGTATTTCTTCTATTCAACCAGATTTTAATGATCAGGCACAAGAATGTATAAAAGTAAGTAATTTCTTGTTGTTTATAATATGCTCAATTTAAAACAAATTTAAAACGACTTACCTAAAATAAATTTTCTAAATATTTATGATTCTTCAATTTAATCTAATTTAAATTAACTTTGGCGTACCATAGGAGAGGCCTATGTCCAGCAGTGGACTGAAGTAGGCTGATGATGATGAAATTAACTTTCATCTTTTATTTTCAGAACTTTGGCAATCAGACAAATTCAGAAAAATGCATGACAGAATCTCATAAAAATGATGAGTCAACTTCATCTCCTCTAGAGCCTCTTGCTATAACTCAAACAAATTCACAACCCATCGAAGTTCCAGCGAAAAAAACAACTGTTGATTTACAGATAATCAATGACAATGAAATCCAAACTGATTCATTTTTTGCAGAGGATAACAATCTTAGTGAAAATGTATTTCTTTTAGCACAATCCGACGAGACACCGACGAATATATTGCGAGAGACACAGAATTTGACAACCAAAATAATAGACGATTTTTCAGACAAATTACAATCTGTACTCGATAACCAAATAATTTTAAGTCAAAACCAGCAAAATATTATATTGGAATTGGCTAAATTAAATGTGCGTTTTGAAGAATTTGTTAAAGGTTTTTCGACTAAGGATAATCAAGTTGAAAATAAACTAGATTTCAAAGCTATAGCAAACATAGAAGATTTGGAAGAACTCGAAAATAAATTAAAAAATATAAAGTATAAAACGGAACTCGAGAAAAAATTTTCTGTGATTTGCAAAACCAGTGGAAAAGGCTTAAATGCTGCGTATAAGCTTGTGGATTTGATTTTCAAAAGAGACTTCATGACACAATGTTCGTGGGCTGGTGGATCACGCGTTCAAGAAAAAAAAAATTGTTTTAAAGCGTTTCAGCGTACGATTGATTTGTTTTTTAATATGGTTAGAGCTACAGATAACACTTTTACATTTGAAGAGTGCGAAACATTTTTTAAAAATGTTATGAGGAATTCAAAAAAAAGAAGTCTGATGACAGACTCGCGACAATCAGCACCCAAAAAAAGACCAAAAAATATAAAAAAAATAGCAAAAAATACTAAAGAACCAGAAAAAAGTAATGGAAATGTCCCAATACGCGATGCTTTGGATGATAATGAAGAAAAACGTAGCGATGCTGTCGATGACGAAGAAGAAGAAGAAAGCTTGCTTTGACTTGACTGTTAATTTTTAGTTATATGTATAATGGCGTCAATTCTGGCAAATATTCCTAAACTTAAATTTAAGATTAGAGCTGTCACTTTCCCTCTTTTGTAAACAAAAGAGACGGATGACTTAATTTTAATTTAGTTCTATCAAATTAAGCGTTTTACGTCAAATTTAGACGACGTGTATATAACCTAATAACACAAGTAATCTGTGCTGATTCCTGGGCAAATACGGTTGAACATTACTTAATTGACAGCGTAGAATTAAATTTAAATCGTCTGTCTCTTTTGTTTTTATAAGAAGGAAAATGACAGATCTAATCTTAAATTTAAGTTTAGGAGTATTTGCCAGAATTGATGTCAATTTCTTTTTATTTTTGTACGAATGGCTTTAAATGTTTTTAGTATGGAATACGCTATTATTCGTTAGAATTACTAACTAACTTAATAGTAATTTTTATTGTTTCTATACTCTTTACGTTGTTATTCAGAATTTTGTTCCAAACCTAGCCATGTAATGAGCCACGCACATACAGGGTGTCCGGAAAGTCATGGATAACCTTTTACCTGCCGATAGGCCAACAGTAGGATGTGCCAATAAAAAAAAATCTTAGTAAATGTCTTATACTTTCCCAGTTTTTTAATGGTTAATGGTATTTTCGAACCTCTACCTTTGTCAGTTTTAATTGCCATGTCTACAAATGAAAGCTTTTTCGAATACGGTTTTATTATTTTAATCTTGAATCATCTTACTACCGATTGAATACAATAAAGTTACAGGTGTCATTTTTTAAGCACTTTATATCTATGTCCAAACTTAAAATTGTCACCAATAAAAAAAATTTACCTCCAGCTCTTAAAAAAATTTTTTTTTTTACATTTTTTTATTGCTAGATTCCAATGTGGGCAGTCGACAGGTATAAGGTTATCCATGACTTTCCAGACACTATAGTTCTCAGCTCAAATTAATTTTTAAATGTCTTGTAAGACTCACGTCTACATATATTACTTGAAACTGTTTGCTAAAATGATCTAGCAAAAATTACAGTTTGACAGTTAGCAGCTGTGTAACTCTTGTCCTTTTTAATTGATATTTTATATCTTTCAATTTACTTTATCTGCCAGAGTCGGGGCAGTTGTTAAACAAATAAATATTGTTGATTATTGATATCTGATTGAACTTTGAGAAGTGAGATAAAAATAGAGGTGGATCTAACGATGCGGCTACTTAAAAAATTCAATCCATAAACATTTTCACATAACATATTTAATTTATCCAATAATTCTGAAAATCTCACAAATCGTAGCAAATAATTAGCTCTAAAGTATCTCGTTACATTTCGTGAAAACAATACAAACTAGGGTTGATTGTGCCATAAGAAATAAGTTAAGGCTATAAAAAATGTTGTAACAAAGCATGTTACCTACTAATTATAGAAATGTTCAACTATCACGATAAACAATATAATTGTCGTTTTCAGATCCATGTTTTTTCTTTAGTTACTTTGAAAAAATGGCAAGCAAGCGCAAGTTTTTTGTTTGTGGTAACACTATAGCATCTATTGTTTAAACCTTAATATTAATGTAAAAATCATCAAGACTGATTAAAAAATAAAACGCTTATTATTACAACTAATCTTTTATTAAACAACACAAAGTTCTCAATTATAGTGTATGCAGTAAAGGCGCGAAGAAAATATCAGATTGGTAATTTATAGATACAAGTTTGGCTTTAATGTCTTCTATTTTAAAAATAGCTTCATGTTTAGTGACGTTGGCAAATGAGCATTTGTATATATTTAACAAAGACGATTTTATGGGAATTTCAAAAACATCTTCCAAACTTTTAATGCATTTTCCTCGTAGACGTATTTCTTTTTGATCATTAGTATAGATAGTTGTTATTTCAACAATATGATTATCAGAATTCAAGAACCATTTATTCTGCGGTTGTGATGATAGCATAAAACTTTCTAAATATAAAGTTGTAACATGTCTACTAGTTTTTAGAAAAGGATATTCTATTCGCCTGTTATTTATTGTTTCTAATTCGATAATACTTCGTTCACTCAATCGTTTAGCAATTTGAGCAAGAGGTTTGTTTCCACTTCTCACCATGTTTTTTAAAAATTGCAATTTATTTTCAAATGGGTAAGCATTGAAACTTTGAAGTATTCCAAAGCGCCTTACCTCTTCGAAAATATGAGATAGATTGTGAATATTGCTGGTAATATATTGTTCCCCGTAATAATCTCTAAAGTGCTCAATGAAAAAATTCATAAGACTTTCACCGAGAGATAAGAAACGAAAATATTTTTCATTGGAACATATTGTAATCGCAACAAAGAAGGTCAGAAAATGCTGATAAGCATCGATGCACAATGCCTCTTTTAAAATTACAAAACTTATGTAATATAAAAAGGTTCGAAATTCAGATGCTTTCCAGTAACTTAACACGTCCAAACCTCTCATTGACCGGTGTATTTCTTTTGGAAGTTTACAGTTTAATAAAAATAATGACACATTTTGAATTTCACGAGCACTCCATTTTGTAACAAAGGTTCCAAAATTACCATCTCGCCATCCAAGTAAGAGTCGTTTCATTACTCCAAGATCGATCAGGTGTAACGAATCACTGACAGGAAAAATATCTACCATGTCAATAGATAATTTCAGTAGTGGTGTGTCATACTTGTGGTGCAGTCCATATTTTTTTGCACGGAAGTCGTCATTATTTCTTCTTGGACAATAATATGTAGGGAATGTTATGGTATGTGATAAGTGCGAATATTCCCCTACTACTGTACATTTTAGGCATCCATGTTTGCCGTTAAAGTTACACACTCCTGCAATTGAATGAATTATATATTAAGATTATATATTATAGCGAAACAAACGGTAATTGTGATTATTTATTGCTTATTCTGCCCAGTTACGTCCCTTAAAACTCCGTTTCATTCAGTTCCGTTCTGTTTTCCGTCCACTAATATCAACGTTCACATTTGGTTTCCAGCCCATCAACTACCATTCGGTTTTCCATTACCTACTATATTCAAATCCGTTAAGCTCTAACGGATTTTACTATTTGTGGCCGAGTTCTGGATGATACAATATAATTTTAATAATAAGTATGAACAAGTAACAAAATTCCAAACAAGCAAATTTCCTTCAACCTTTCGTATGATCAGTAGGATTGACTTTATTATTGTTGTAAATTAAAGTGTTAAAGTTGTACCACCCACCTTTTAACAAAGCTCTTGCCGGTGAATCGCAAATAAATGCTTTAATTTTTACACCAATAAGTATTTCAGATTTTTCTTGTGTATTTACTAATAATCCGCTCTCTAATTGTTGCATCTCTGTCACAAAAGGACCTAAAAATCCATCCAAGTCTGAGGGCTTATTCTGACCGTGATAAATTCCAATCACCAATGGCGAAATATGAGGTAATTCTGATATATTAAATAATATCGGCCAAAATTGTTGCTTAGAACTTTTGTATATTGGAAGTCCGTCGATATTAATATTCAGGGAAATATTATGCGGCACATTTCGGACATTTTCTAAAATTTTTCTTAATGGATCTATAAGACCATTGTGCCAGTAGTGTCCCGTATCCACTGAAGTGATATGTATCTTCTTGTTGTTGGTAAGCAATAATGTTCTAGGGTCAGAAGGTAAAACGTGGGGTATTCTTTTATTTAATATACCACACAGTCCTTTCAGCGCTGTATGCGAAATGTTAAACTCTAACGCCCATTCTGCGATATTATTACGCAACTCACAGTCTTTGTCAATATTGTGGCAATATGTTCCAAAATTGTCTAAGTTTTCTGAAACACTGCTGTCTTCTGAATCTATTTCGTGTACGGAACCACTTTTTTCTAAATCTCTCAATTCATTTTCCAAACACGGATTTTCAAATTCCAAATCATGATTTTTCTCTGAGGTAATTATTTCACCTGCGGAACCATTAAGTAGAATGCTATTTCCCACTTCATTGCTTAAACAAGAGGTTCCTTGCTCAATAAAAATATTTGATTTACCCATTAACGATTGATACTTTCTTTTCACTTTCCTCTTGTATCCACCACTTTTTTTCAAGTTTTTCCATTTATTCCAGTCCATTTTTGATAACTTTAAACTACTCACAGCAATTTATACAAAACAATCTGAGCAGTGTAATGGAATCAATTATACGATATTTTAGACTTGTAATAAATGCAACTTATACAACATAATAGCAGTATTAAAGCAACGATGTTGCTTTTACTCGACTGAGTCAAGCTTGTCACAAGAAAGCTATACATATAATATTCTTTTACTGGACGAAATAGTAACATAAGCGTCGTATACTAGCGACTTATTCAGCAACATATTTTTTAGCTTATATGACACTTTAGTCATATAAGAATGCTGAGTAAACGTTTACTCAGGATTATTATATGACCAAAATGCTGAATAACTAAAATGCTACATAAGATGCTTTTATACGACACGTGCTGAATAATTCACACTTACTCGACTTTTATAACACCGAAAAGCTGAATAAACTCAACCTTACATGACTAATTTGCTTGTTGGGTAGTGTTCTCAATTGTTAAGTTTGGTTTTGAGGGTGGTGAAATTGGTTAACTTATCTACAAGAGGATTAACATCTCAGTCTCGAAGTTGCAACAGCCTAGTAATTACCTTTACTTGATATCTATAACTGGCGTCCATCATGAAATACAACTGCTTGTTCAACATTCAGTAAGTACCAACTTCCAACTACACACTACTACTACTACTACGGTGTGGTAAAAACATAAAACAAAAAGTTTCGATATTATTAAAATCCCTCATCAGTCATCAAAGTTTTTGAATTTAGCAGTTATCTGCCCGTGTTTTTGTAGTGCACAAAATAATATTTTAATTTAAGTATGATACAATATAAATATTTTCTAAAACAAGCATATTAAATTAAGAAGTTAATATTAAACATAATAAGTAGGTACATAGATCCAAAAAATCTAAAACCAAAAAGTAGAAACCAAAAGTTTTTAAACTTTCCTTTCCCGCTCGCTCGTGCGTCTCTCAGGTGTTTGTGTTGTCTGTCAATTGTCAATTTGTCAGATTGTTACGAAAATATTTCGTTCTATTTTATTAGCTACATAATAATTTTAAAATAAATTCTATTAAGTTAAAATACAAGATGTATGTTGTGTGTAGTTTAGAATTAATAAGAATGTTTCATAAAGTTTGTTAATAGTTTTAGTCTTGTGAGACAAGTGTTTATCCAAAAAGAGTGCTCAGTGGTTTTGATTGTTCTCATCTGACTCTCCGAGAAGAACTCCTAAATCATCCAAATGCTTCCTTCAATGCCAATACTTTTTACAAGAGAAAGTCAAGATGCATTTGGAAACAAAATTGAGCCTGGCACTAGTTTCTCTACGGAAAACTGGGACTCTAAGCCCGCCATTGAGAGACAGGTATGAGTTGTCGTCTAGTTGTGTTTGCGTAAATTACAAACAGAATGGAGGTTTATTATTGCATTAAATGCAATGATAACCCTATTTCTGTATCTTTCAAAACAAATTAAAGTTGCATTTTTGATAAATATGTGTAAATACAAGGCCACAAACTTAGGCGCTAATCACGCGATTGCTAGCTGCCATTTTTGTTTTGATAATTATTTATTATTTATCATTTGTAGGCAAATATCAGAAAGGTAGAAGAAAAATCACAATCAAAGTCACTGACGGAGTTGGAAAAAGGAGGAATTCTTGGACAAAATAATGAACAACCAAAAACAGTTGAAAATCCTCTGGAAGCAGGTAAAGTTACTAAGTGTTGTGTGGTATTTTTTTTATTTTTGTTGTTACATTACTTGTGATTAATAATTCATGAATTTTAATTGTTGTTAGCTTTAATCAATAATGGCTAATATTATTAATTTATTATGAAGGATTTTAATTAAAAAAAATATTAACAAAGTTGTTATGTCTAATTTTTTAGTTAAAATTATTTGAGGTATAAAAATAATTCCCTGTGTCTGAGTGAGTGCCCTTTATCATAGATATAGATACATACAGCCCTGTGTAATTTCCAAATTAAATTTAATGTAAATTTCTTATTTTTAGCATTAGTTAAGTCATACTTCTCAAGAGTACAATCTAGGTTGACCTCAAGTACATCAGTGCCTGCCAAAAACAAATTTATACAATTTCGAGAAGTCTTAAAATCTTTTGATCCCTCTAAAGAAACACCGGTAGATTTATATAAGAAAATTGAACAAATTTTTGGTACTGAAAATAAAGATTTATTGGAGGAATTCCTACTATTTTTGAAACCCGGTCAAGCAGTGGAAGTTGGAAGATTCATGGACCATTTTATGCTAGTACAAATAAATGGATTCATTAAGTTATTACATGTAAGTATAATGTTTAAATGTTTCCAGAACAATCAGACTGTAAAATTTTTAATATTTTTGGTTAATGAGTTGTGGGATTTACATAGAATAATAATTATACAAGCTTCTGACAATTTTATCTATTTTATAAAATAAAATCAGAATATCAGTCTTAATATTTAATATTGCCCTGCGAATACTATAATGCTAGTAGATTTTATTCTGCATTTGTAAGAATTCAATGTAATAAAATTGTTATATCTTCTAATTATTATTATAATTACACTGTGAGGAGTGTAATTAATGTATAATTAAAAACAGAAATGTATGGAAGGTATGGTTGTGGTACTCTAAAATTACATAAATAAGTATGTTTTAATGTGTGAGTGATATAGTACCACTATCCATACAGACCAAACTTGCTTTAAAGTTTACACCATCCTTGAATTGAATATTTGATCCTTTAAGTTTTATTATTGTACACTATTTTTAATTGATTGTAAATTTTAATATTTCAGAATTATATTTTTATTTTTCAAGGAAATAATGAAATGGTGTAGTAAATTTAATAGATTTATAGATTAATCTTGAAAACATAAAACTTGCAAAGCAAAACTCTTTCTTTATGAATTAAGCTACTTTCCTGTATCCTCTGCTTAGTCTCTTTTGAATAATCAGTATAATTTTTATGTATATGAAATGCATGAATGTATGAACCATCTATATTATGCTTAGCCTCACAATACACAAAGGCAGTTATATTTTAGAAATAGCATCACAATTAAAAAATATTGTGATTTTTTGTTAAAAAAAAAAGTGTGGCATGTTGTGTGGGGTAATAGTGCTCTATGTTTAACCTGATTTAAACATAGAACACTATTACCCCAACATTTAATAGTGTTTGCAGAAAGGCCCAATCACTTTTACATGCAGATAAGCCCCAGGCAATAACTGATATAATTATTTAGCTCTGCTATGGGTCAAAATATGAATGGGTTACATTTTGACCTCTTTTTCTGATTCTCAAACAACTTATCTGTTTCTATACTATAATTTATTAGAAATGGTTTAATCATTTTTAACACTTGCAATTTTGTTATTAGTATTATATATTGTTATAGTATTATAATAATAAAGCCTTTTATTCTGAGAATGATAATAATATAAAAAAACAAATCTCTGTCCAAGTCATTGTCTTGGCTTGCTTGATTGATTATTATTCTCATATGTACGAAACTCAAAGGAATTCACCAACTCCATTCCTAATATTTCGTATGCTTAACTTCGATCTGCTTTTTACTATTGTTTTCTCATCCTATTTAGGTCAAGAAGCTTACAAAAAAAATCTTAAAAAAATATGTTTTGATTAACTTATCAAAAAATTGCTGTTGATCATTATATACAGTCAAGAGTTTGTGTAGATTTTAGGTTAGACTTTGGCTTTGACTACAATGGCCATACATGTATGTCAAAGCTTACAAGTGAAATAACTAGACCCTTGTGTAGGATAGACCATCTGCCTCCCTGCTAGGCAGCTCGTAAGAGGAGAACATAGGCTGACTTGGTAGTGGTACATGTATTACATGTTGGTAGTGACCCACTACCAACATGACTACTGGTTGTAGAGTGCTGTGCAACAACTCTTCTGGGTAGGGATCCACCACCTTACCTATTCCTGCTGCAATAATGACATGGTCGTGTTCCGGTCTGGAGGATAAGGTAGCCGGTAAACTTGCACATCAGGCCTAACATCCCGGCCACGGGAAAGCAATGCACCTACAACATCTATGGTGTGTATAGGCCACAGTTGTCTCTTACCATCAGAGCTTGAACTATATCACCATGAGCTTGTTTGTTGTCTTATCATATAAAAAAAAGAAAATCCTCATGTGCTCTCGACTTTACCTACAATCCATACTCCCTCCCCCCCTCTTCCTGGGCAATCGTCTAGAGACGCCTTTTGAGATACAGTCTTACAAAACTACTGCCAAATTAAAGATATTTGCGACAAGAAAAATTTTTAAGAAGCCCAGAACTATTGTGACCTTCTTAATGTTCTTGCAATATTTCAGAACACTTTTAGTAGAAAACCAACTGTGCTACGAAAGGTGCTTCGTGCTATCACCACAAGTATCAATAATGGAAGAAGTGAGGAGATAAAGACTAGAGTGCTTCCTCATCTTAGATCCAACCCTCGCTTAGCTCAGATGTTCAAATCTCTATTCCCAGATGAACGCCCTCCTGACAGGTGAGTTTGTTATAGTCTTTTATGCTGAATTTGAAATGTGTACACATAAGATAGATATATCTTATGCCTGCATGTTAAGCCTAACATCCAGGCAGTAGACAGACGCCCTATAACATCTATGGTTTCTAGCTAGAAAGCTAGGTAACGGTTGATTATTGTCACCGAAAGCTGGTTTGGTATTATATTTGTATTGTATTATTTGTACTGTGATATTTGGCATTTAATATATCTAGATAAAAATTATATTATTTATCTTCTTAGCATGCATATAAAATGTTAAGCCTCTTGTAGTTCATCAGTTACTTAATGTTCGACCTATTGTATAAAAACCATGCATTGACGAAAGATTGTGTAATGACGTAAATTGCTAGAATTTTTAATACGCTTTTATTAGCTCGGGTTTTACGTATATATGTATGTATGTAGCGGAATCTTTGAGCTTGATTTTCGCCAGGTTCCATCAGACGGATTGATTTGAAACTTTGCAC